>JAOYMZ010018000.1:0-19052 GCA_025802335.1 Pinguicula primuliflora
GATGAAGAGTGGAGGGTATATAGTCTTTTTACATTTCAGTAAAATGTTAACCACCTCAATCACACGTAAATGGGAGAATCGAAATAATGCTCGGAATCCTTCCACCGACATTTCATGATGGATATGAAGAGTTGTACCTTGGTTAACGTTCCAAATCAAACTCAAAGTAAACAGATTTGCCAGCTTGATTATGGTCGTTAAAAACGGCTATAACGATCGTAATCAAACCAAATCACATGCAGTAAACGGGCCCTAAGATTTGTGATTATCTTAACCTTATTTACAATATCTTTGACTAATTACTCTTAACACTTTGGAGGGCAGTTCTTTATCTTCGCGAGTCAGGCTTGAAATCTGAGCAAGTCACTAGAGGGGTGGTCTTTGGATTAAGCACAAAGGATGCTGGTATAAGCTCCCAAGACTTCCATCGATTGGTCCATTTTTGTGCTACTTTCCAGACCTATTTAGGGTGTGTTTGGCAGAGCTTTTCCACAGGAGCTTTTGCCTTTTCCACAGCATAAGCTATTTGGGGGGTGTTTGGGAGCGCAATTTTAACTTTTACTTATCTACAAAAAAGTCAAAAAAAAGCCAAAAGCCAAAAGTCAGGTGGGGTGACTTTTGATTGGCTTTTCGCGGTGGCATTTTTGAAATTATTTCGAAGTTCCAAAATGGACACAATTATCCCTGCCCATAATTAATAATCCCAAAACTACCCCTTTGACGATCTTCATATCGTCCAGCCGGAACTTCGCCGATGCAAGCCTCCTCGGCCAGAGCTCCACCCCATCTTCGCCGCTAACGACAGTGGTCTGATCCCTCAGCCAAAATACCCTCGCCACAAACTGCACAACATGAATCAAAGTATACACCACACACATCACCAAATCCCACACGCTCCACCACCACCGCCGTCGCGCCTCCGTAGACGTTCCTCCTCCTCCGCCAAGATTCAGAATTCGAGACGGATCTTGGACGCACTGGCAACATGACATGTGCAGCGACACTAACAAGATCCTGTCCCCCAGCGTGTGGTGCAGGCGGAATACTGTCGTTCTGTGCTCCAGGAGCATGTGAATCTCCCATAGAGGTTTGTCCGTCGGGAGAGGAGAGGAGACGGAGAGATATGCGATGAAATTGCATTTTAATTTTATGATTTTAAAAGAAGGGTGAGGTTATTATTGTCCTTTTAATTTTATGATTTAAAATATGTTGCTTTTCAAAGATGTTTGCAAACACTCAAATTTTAACTTTTCTAAACACACAACATTATTTCCAAACACACACAAACTTCTCTACAAAATTTATTTTTTAACTTTTTCCATCCAAAAGTCATTCTGTAAAAAAATAAGTTCTCCCAAAGACTCGAGGACTCTTTACCACTCCCTTCTTATGCTATTTAATTGGCCTTGGATTATTGCATATGAGAATAAGTTACAGTCGCTCAGCTGAGGATTTAGCCAATCATCTAGAGAGTCCGATATATCTCTTATACAAAACAGCTCAGTCGGCGCCCAATCCCCTTTCATCTTTTTCCTGTTCGGCGAATCATGCTCCTCATCTTTTTTCTGCTCGGCCAATCATCTCCTTCAATTTTCCGCCTGTCTTTTCTGAATTCAGAAGTTGTTTCTCATGTTTTGGACATGTGTCTTTTCCTCCCACCTAAATCAATTTTCTGCCAGCACACATTCAACCGACACACGTGTCTTTTCTCAGTTTGGGAGTTGTTTGTCATGTTTTGTTAGCCTTATCACAAAAAATTGCTGATATGCTTGCCTCCTGATTTCATCACCTTTCCGCGTTTCCCCTGCTCGGACGCCGACGGCTCAACATATAAATTGGTGAGTGCAGTACTTGGTACAGATTCTGTACTGTAATTATATATGTGTGCTTTCATTCAATTTTTGTGGCAAAAAAATGTGTTCTTTCATCCTCAAGGTAAACTGTGGCGCCTATATTCTTCTTCTCATCTTCTCATCACTTTCGCTCATTCAAGTATTAGCAACACCAATGTTTTGTTGTTTATTGCTGCTACTTCTGAATTTTCAGGCTCGGATGCCTGTTCATAAATGTATGTATCTGCTTTAATTTTGTTGCTTTAGTTTCTACGCAATTTTGTTGCCTGGGTTCCAGTCATATTTGTTGACGCAACTGTGAGTAGATTCATCACAACTCCAGAGTATTGAGTTCCAACAGACAGAAGGCAACTGCAATTTTAGCTGTCCCACGTCCTTCAACCAGGTAATGTGAGATAGTAAAACTTCACAGATTACTTTTGTGCTCAACTTCTTGCAGGCATTATTTTTCTATTGTTTGTTGATTGTTAGTTTTGTTTGTTTGGTGTCTGGATTCATTTTTCACACAACTGTGAGGTCGACATTTTGTTCACTATCAATGTTTTACACTCTTCCATTCTTGGTGTTTGCCATTTTTTGAACCTCTGAAAGCCTGAACGTATCTTATCTGAATTGCTCCAGGAGTTAGGGATTCAGTTATTGTTGTGTGCAAACAGGCATGCCATCCGAATTCAATTTTGTTTTTTACCTTCGAACTTTCGACGTATTATTAAAAAAAATTCATCTTGCTGATATTTTTTGATGGATTGGGTAGATGGAACTGCCTTTTATGTGTAGCTCCCTTTCGGTCGTCGTCACTTAACGTCGTAAATTATTTCGCTTCGTATAGTAATCCCTACGTCATTTTTTATATGCATTAGGATAAACATCAGGTTGTTTAATTCATTTTTTAATAGTTCTGGATGTTAACATTCAGTTACATACTTTTTCTTTATGTTTTATTGTACAGCACTTTACGCACAATATGGAAACCAACCCCAAAATGAACTATGTTACTGTTGGTGAGGTGCGTACTTATAGCTATTATCAATACTTGGTTATTTTCATTGACCAACAACCTTATTACTTCCTCTATTGTTATTTGCTATAGAGTTCCAATCATGCAAATTCTACTAACAACATACCTGCCAACGTTACTGCAGAAGCAACAGATCCATGTGCCATTTCTGATGTTACTACAGGTTAAATTTCTATCTTAGTATTAATTGGTACAAGTTTTTATTCAAGTAACATCACCAAGCTTCTTCCTAAACCATATATTTTTCCCTCGCATCTACATAGCAGGAAATCCAACAATTACTCTTAATACCAACATTGCAAAGGATGAACCCAACGACGAAGAGGACTGCCCTGATGAAGAATGGATACAAATGGTAGCTAAGTATATGGAGGACCACGGTTGGTGAAGCATTTGTCGATGCAGCTTCTGTTATGTAGTTTTTCTCTTTGTTGATGCAACTTCTATTATGTAGCCTTTTCTATCTTTGTATACAAACATCAGTAGGATCTACTACACATTATGTCCGCATGACTTAATCCTCATTATATTAATTTTTTTTTTGTTCTTCATCGTTTCAATTGACAAAATGATTCCTTACCAATGCTCCTGCATATGTCGAAACCGTATGTTCTCCGTATAATGAAGTTTGCCTACCATATATAACTGTCATATGTGTTTGTGCTTTTCCATTATGCATAATAAAAGCCTTCCGTGATTGTGTGCCATAATCTACAATAGCATTATCTTCATTCATCTATCCAATAGAAAATTTCCACAAACCTCATGCTGAGTGAAAAAATGAAAACTCGACCAACGACTCCTTTCACACATAAAACGTCTTCCTTATCCAACAAATAAACAAATTATATTGGTTATTTGTATCGTATATCATGATGAATTAGATTCTGTGCATTTATTTGTTTCTTTAATAAAAAAAGAATGAAGGTCACACGACATTATCTCATATTTAGTACTTTCAACTTAACTGCTACTTTGTCATGAATGTCATAAACAAACAAAAATACTATTTTCCAAATATTAGAAACCATTATCATGAAAGCTAAAACCCCAAAAAATTGCAAACGAAACGGCACCAACAAATCTGACGTGGCTTTTTGTGCGGGAGGCGTGTCAAAACCTCCTCCAACCTTATCTTTTCCGCTAATCGAAACATCTACTCCAACCTTCTACACTAATCGAAATAGCATCTCGCGGCTTGACACTGCACAGAATCTCACAACGTTTCTTACAGGATGCATTAGGATCAAGCTTAGTTTGTTTAATTCATTTTTTAATACTTTTGGATGTTAACTTCCAGCTACATACTTTTTCTTTATGTATATCACCTACAGTTCGAATTTGAACACATATCCACTTCTCTCTTTTTCCAAAGCGCCCTCTCTTCAATCGGTGCATCATTTTCAAAATAGTGCCTCTTCTTGATTCGGTGCCTACTCATTATATAGATCATACCTCTCTTCATTGTCCTCATATCTTTGGTCGGTTATGTTATAGTTCTTCCTGCACATAATGTCGGTTTATTTGATTGTTCATGCTTCTCAATAAGATCTCAACTGTCCGTTGCTGATTTTTTTTCCTTGCATCTTGCTTTTCATGCCTGATTTTGTTTTCCTTGCACGGTGTAACTTCTAGGTAAGATCGGATTTCACATATTCTTGCAATGATTTTGTCATCTGCTCTGCTGGGATGTGCCATATTTGTTCAACTCTTCAACACAGACAAAGCGTAGTGCTGAATCAACACCGACAAAGTTGACACGCGTCACGTAGAAGAACACGCGTCAACAACCCACGATCTCATTTTGTTTCTTTAAATTGTTCTTCGTTCTCTTTGTTTTCGTTTCATTATTTTCAGTCAAAAGGGAGTCCAATTTCACTTCCAGAAATACTGGTTTGCCTGCAAGTCGGTACAAGACGTATTATTATTCATTCTTAAACATTCACGTTCATTCTCGATTGATTATTCTGCTACATACATACTTCATATTATTTACTCCTACAGTGAATTTGCCATGTTTATTTCAGATTGTGACTCTATCCACGTGTTATAAATATTGTTTATCAAATATGTGTTACTTGATCATCTCATTTTTTCAATTTTAAGGTACAAGAATATGACTCGCACGAAACTAACAGCAAGAAAGCAAGTATCAAGCCCGCCTTCCGTACAAAAAGCTCGCCTACGACGACAACTCGAGAATTGTGAAATTTCACTTACAGCAGCTCAGGAGGACTTAAAAAGTGTCACTGCGGAACTACAACTCTTTTTATTAAATGCTCATCAATTATATGCAGGATTGACTGCACAAGTCAATGAAGTGATCAAAGAAGGCACGAATAAAGTTCAACTATGTGAAAATCGTATCAAAGACCACCGTCGAAGAATTACACAACTTGAGTTGCAAATTATGGAGTTTAACAATCATTTCACTGCATCCTCAAGTAGTAGTAATTAGTTCCAATTTGTACAAAATTAAATTTAACTTTACACAATATATCGTTGCTCTATTTTTTTTCTTTTGAATTGTATGTTCTATTTTAAATAACTGTTGAATTTAGTACCATTAATAAACTTCTAAAAAAATGCTTGGAAGACAACAATTTGATGTACATTGGTCACCATTGAGGCTATTAAAAGAATAAGCTATAGTACTGTATCAGCACAGACAAAGCTGACACACGTCGCGTAGAAGGACACGTGTCAACAACCCACAATCTCATTTTGTTCCCTTGAACTGTTCTTCGTTCTATTTGTTTTCCTTTTACTCTTCATCTTTATTCAATTTCGCTTTACATTTGCGTATGCAACAAATGTTATTTACAGAGTATCAAGTCAAACATGCTTCCCGTATCGTCTTTGTTCACATTTTGTTACGAATATGGAAGACATGTGCCGAATGATGCTTACTCTGGCTTGGTCGATTTCGTGCTTCTTGACTTCTTAAAGTAAGTACCATTTGATTCGACAGTTTAAGTAATTACTCATGTGACATTTAAGCCTGTAACCTTTCTTTTGCATTTTCGTGGTTCGTCATGTTCTGCTGGACGATTATCCTTCACAAAGGACTACGTAATTTTGTCATGTGGCGCTTGGACACATTTGTATTGATTAACTATGATACTAATTAACTTTATCATTCTATGACAATTTGCGAAACATATGAATCTTCATCTTTGCACACTAGTGGCTTCATCCACGGGCAATACTCTAGTAAATAATAATTTGAGCTCATGTTTTCCATTACCTAAACTTGACGGCGTCAGAATTTCGTTGCGGTTGTCGTTTTCTGTGTTTTGATTTATTTTTTCTCTGCTCCCCTATTCTGCACAAATCAGGGTTACTTTTCTTCTCTCGAAGGTTCCTTCTCCTCTCCTTCCATGAGTTTCTCGAATCATCATCGGTTTCGGCTTCTCTTCCCTTCCGCCCGTCCTGCACAGTGTGCTGTCCAGCCGTGACCTAACTTCGTCCGTTAGCACCGTTATCTTTCTTCGATTCAATCAATGTACCCTCACGTGAGTAGACGAACTCATTTTGGTTTGATGTTTTTGGCACTCTGCTCTAATTTTTTGGCTGTATGTTTGTTTCCTTTTTTCTTTTCTTTTTTTCTTTTTTTTTCTTTTTTTTTACCTTCTTGGTTTTCATTTTCACGAATGGCTACCCATTCCACATTCGTCCGCCGACACCCCAGTTTCTTCCGACCCCATTGCTGTTCGGAGGTTAGGTTTCTCTCCTCACTCTTCTTATGTCTACGTTTGATTTGTTTTTATCTTTATGTTGGATCTCTCCGTCCGATTTTGTTCATGTAGTATGGCCGTGCGAACGTCTGTTCTTCGGCACTCTTTGGTGAGTTGCTTCAAAACTCCGTTTGATTTTGGATGCCTGTTCTTTGGCGCTCTTCCAGTTCATCGGAATTCTCTTCGGCGAGTTACTTCAAAACTCCATGTTTGATTTGATTTTTTTCTCTTTGCCAAATTGGTGAATGTTACTGAATTGAACCGAAGGGATAACTCTAGACAACATCTTTATTGCCGTTCAGATGTCTCCTTCCCTTCTCGACACAGCAGCAGGGATCTTCTTTATCGTCCAGTGTGCCTTTCTGCTTTTGAAATACTATTATTTATGGGAGTACGAACAGTGGTGTCTGTCTTATGTCCCTTTCATGCAAAGGTACCCTTAAGAAGCTCAGTCAACCTCTGTTAAAGTGGTGTTTAAAGGTATAATCATCTAATTTTAACATGTTGTTTTTCCTATTTTATTTGTCTGCCATCTGTATTTATTCATCTACGTTCATTGATTTGTTCTTTTCTATTTTCTGTAGTTCTATTGATGGTTTTATGACATTTGCTTATATTCAGGTTTCTTCTCGCCACATTGCTTAACTTTGCCAATGTGTTGATGGGTGCACATTATATAAAATGTGTGATAATGCATTGCCGAATGTACATATTTTCTTCTCATCGCTTTATTACTGTGTTCTTTTGTTATTGTGTTGTTAGTTAAGCTCAGAAGGAAGAGGAGCTTGCCTAAAAGGAGCACATTGTTGCGCTTCAAGTATTTGCATATTGAGACGTGTTTTACTTTTCATCTTACAGGAATGGCTATGGTCAAGTGTAGGAAGCGAGAAAAGAGAACATACTCTTAACATAAATTCATTTTCCCACCAATTTTGATTTTCAAATTGCCATGAAAAATTGATGATTACAAATCTACTACTAGTATAGCACTTGAAGAATTCTTCTCAGACTTCCATTTGTTTTCTTTTATACATATTTACTTGACTGTGTTGTTACCTTGATTAAATATTTTCTATTTGCAGTAGATACGAAAAATCATGCAAGAGATCTTTGACTTTTAACTTGGACGACAGTGCTTTTCAGGTGGCATTGACAGACAGTATGGAGATCTTTTAAGGCTATTCGAATATGAAGGATTCCCTCAAAAATCAATTACTTGTTCTTAGGACTACGTGGACCGTGACAAAAAAGTTAATGGATAAAGTCGAATGTGTTCCTAACATAGTCGTTTGTTGGTGGCCTTCCTTTACTTTATCAGATCTGCCAAATATGATGAAACTGTATGTGTTAGAAAAGAGGAGGATGGGATTAGAAGATAATAGATGATTTCCTACTCCATAAGCATTTTATTCTCAATTTTGTTCAGTATTACGTTAATCTTTCATATGTTGGTTAATTAATTCAACTCCCTTAATTTGTTATTAGTCATTATTAAAATGTTTTTGGCTTGAAGGCTCTTACGGTTGAAAATGTCCACTTTTGGGGTAGTTTTGAGACTTCTATCATGTCGTTCAATTATTTTCGAATGGTTTACATTTGTTGTGATCATTTGACCCTGTCCTAATGAGTTACTTTTCCATCACAAACTTCCTTTGTAGTCACATTCAAGGCTTCGAGCAAGCAACTGAATTTCACAATAAACAGATCCATTTAGGAATTGCTGGCTCAGAAAAGAGGTTGACCGATTGTACAATAGGTGCTTAATCTTAACCCTTCTTATGCTTTTATCACCATCCATTTAAACAAGTGATTTTTTTTAAAAAAAAATGTTTTATTGATAGGAAAAGTGATTGTAAAAACTAGCCACAAAGTGAGCATAGTTATGGAAAATACAATCACAAACTTGAAACGGAGTGTCAGTATTTCTTAGGGCGACCGCATCGGCGACGCTTTGGACTTAGTGTTTTAAGGGTCAGCTCGTCATTGTAATTCGATTGGAGGGCTTGAGTTTGATTCTGCTCAGGTTCCTTTGCAGTCACTTCATTTCTTCATGGTTTGCCCGAGTGTCTGTCTGTGTGGCTTCATCCTCTACAACAAGGTATGCCCAGGTTTTCTTTGGAACGCTGGCCAGAGATTCAGCAGGTATCTTTGACAGCAATTGCTTGGGGGGTGAAGGGTACTTCAGGCCTTCCCGCTTCTATTTATCCACTTTCGCGCACAAAGCATCTACTTCTTTGTCCCAGGGGGCTTTGGCATACGAACATCCGTCGAGCACATAGAAGGAGTCAATCAGTCCATGGCGCAGCTCTTCCCAAACATGTCTTTGAATCTGAATATTTACCCTGGCGTCTTGGTATTGGTCCCAGGGGGCTTCGGATGCCACGGAGTCCTGTTGAGTGACTGTTGTGCCCTCATCAGGGGTTGCAGATTTCTGCCTAGCTGGTGTAGAAGATGGAGCTACAGCAGTTAAGGAATGAGCTGCTTTGGGGACTGGTGCTGCAGGTATTGGGTCTGGTTGTGAGGCACTAGGAGTTGCTGCAATTTCTGGTTGCGTGACAAAAGCAGGAGAAATCAGGGCAGGTGTTGGAATTAGAAGAGGGACCTCGCCCCTAGCAGGGTCTGATGTTGCTGCTATTATTCTAGTTGGGCGCGTACAACTGGTTCAGCTGAGGGAGCTGCATCTGGCAGTTTTCTAGCTGCAGGTGCCAAAGCCGGCCATGATCCCCAACCTAATATTGCTGCAAGAGTTCTTTCCTCTTGTATCCGGACAATGAAGGATGTGGTTCCTGTGTCCACCATGATGGATTTGTTGATCCAAACCGTGGTAGTAGTGAGTACATGAAGTCGTCCAAACCTCATGTCAGATTTGCTACTGGTTTTGGGGTCAATTTGGAGCATTTCACCAAAAGTTTCAGCAATTCTGGTGAACAGATTATCAGTCCAGAATTTAAGTGGGACTCCTCTAACTGATATCCAAGTGCTTCTGGCCGGTTTCCCTCCTAATAGACATCATGGTCTTATGTTCCTAAGGTAGATTTTATCCTGGGTTCCCTCATCCTGCAATAGGAGTTCCTGCTGAACTGCGTCTGGGATAATCAGTAGAACCTCACCTCCCTCGACTCGAGTTGCTTTGATCTCGTTATATCCTGCATCCTACAAATTTTTCATAATAGAATCTATATCCAGCTGTGGTGCAAGTGAGCCCAAAAGACATGTATTTAACCAAAGTGCTGCACTCTCATCTTGATTATAAACAAGCTTTTCCAAAGGTGTATCAGGTAGATTGTTTCGTGCAGGTTTCAATGTTTGTTCAGCCATCTCAGTGCCTTGTGTAGAATCCAAATCGCGACTAAGGCTAAATTCCAGTTTCAAAGACCCAATCCAAATCGTATTCAGTCTAACCAGCAATTGGGATGGATTCATATGCTTAGGGAATCGAACAAACGCATATCTGTGACCTCTTCTATCCAATTTTTTTTGAAAATACAAATCCATAATTCATTCGTGAGCCGCGAGAGCATGGTGGATGCCCCTCTAGGCCATGTGTTAGGGAAGTTTGTGAAATAGAATGAGTGTGAGATGCTCCTGAGCTGTTGAATTTCCAGCTTGCTACCTGGTGGTTGCACCTTTCCTGTTTCACCCAGGTCAGCTACAGGGGGTGCACCCTTGCTTGTGTTCATCAATTGGGTTCCACCGGATCCAGGCAAAATCGCTGGCATATTATGGGGCGGCGCAATTGTCATCGGAGAACTGGTAATTTTCACCGGTGAGTTGGAGCGTACCGGGGCCACGACACGGGAGCATTGATCTTCCGTAGGTGACAGACGACCTTCCACAGTGGACTACCGGGGGTCTGGGAGAGAAGGAGTCTCCGTGGATGACGATGGTGCCGGCGCCGGCCACCAACGAGCATCGGTGCCCTAGGATTGCCAAATTGCCATATCGCGGAGAGAAGAATGCTTCATTTAAACAAGTGATTTGTTGCACCTTCTATTACATGGATGCAAAGGAACCCTATCATTGATCTCTCCAATGAGTAAAATAAGGAAACGATCAGATGCTTATGGGAGGAGTTTTTAGCAGTCATGATTTGCTGCATCTTCTATTATAAGGCTATTCAATTCTTGCTACCCTTTGGGATTCAGCAACATGGACTTGACAGATTGTTCTCCTTCTTTAATTAAATTATGCAATTGAAATATGGTAGAAACTTGAGTAATTTTGTACTTTTTCTAGACTGGATACTCCACTCAACTTTTTCTAGATCGAATACTCCACTCAATTAATTTGTTATTAGCTCATTTGTTGTAACTTTTGCCCTTTGTTAGTTTGAGATCTAGATTCGAGCTCACCATGGACGATAGTCACGGGACTACTCACGGTCTGAACAAAACCCCTCATTTCCCCATTCCGGAGTATGTTTCTTATAGTGTGGTGAAGCATTCTTTTGAGGATTCCTGATGAGATAGACCTACAACATTCCAAACTGGGTTGTTATGCTTACTACATTTTGACTTATTCTAGAAGGTCGTTCTACACGTCTCCACCTCTCTGAATCATAATATCCTGTGCGGATTATTGAGTTTCTTGGCAGTTTTTTCTGTAAGCTAGCTAAATAATCTTTTGTTCTTCCTTGGACATCAGATGCTACTTGAAACTTTATGATTATACTTCATCAAATTCGTCAACTGGATAAGATTAAGCAATGTCAAAGTTATCTCCTCAACATAAGCAGAAGTTGAAGTCGAAGCAAAAAGCAGGAAAGTTGCAGCCTGCACGGTGAAAGTAAACGAAGTTCCCCTTCAACTGCTTTGGAATAAACCATTTCAAATAGTTAGACAGTAAATTGCCTCACCCACCCCCCACTTGAAGCCAGGACCTCCTCTACCTCACCACTACGGAGGCAACTCTGGCACGCGTGCTTACCATCTCAGCTGCATCTTAGTTTTAAATATATCTGTACAAATATATACTATAACCCCTTAAAACACCAAAAAACATATAAAATATATATATTATAACATACAAAAAAAAATTATGGCTAATTTGCCGCCGTAAAAAATTTAAAAATCCTATGCAATAAACCCAAGAGCTAAATGCTATAAATCCAAGGGCTAAATGCTATAAACCAAATGGCTAAATGCTATTTTTCAAAATTAATATTACGGCGGCTTCGCCACCGTTAAAATCTAAAATCCTATTTAAATGTTATAAGCCCAATGACTAAATATAAACTCAATGGCTAAATGCTATTTTTCAAAATTAATATTACGGCGGCGAAACTCTATCCTATAAACTCCAAGAACTTAATGTTATAAACCTTAAACCATATATTTCAATTTTATAAACTGTATAATATAAATATAAAATATTACTATTGATTTTATATTTTTTACTAATTATTTTATATTTATTACTAATTAATTTGTATTTATTATTAATAATAATTACCAAATGGCCATTGTACTGGGGCGGTACAAACCAACCCCGGTACACAAAACATTTCTGTTTTCGAAACTCACGAAATGTGTTGTTTTGTTTTTTAGTGAGTGATTTTAGGAAGTGTGTTTTTTAGAATTTATCTGAACAAAAAGGTAAGTTGGTTATGATTTCTATTAATTAATTTATTTTTTTGAAAAAAGCACATTGTTTTCCACTAACCAAAAAATTCTGGTTAAATATTATGAGATGTGCATCATTCTCCTTATTTTTACTTGATATCAACCTCTTGGTATTAAAACTTTATTATAGATGTTATATTCATTTTTTTGGTAAGTAATATTAATTTCATTTGATTTGTACAAAAGTGTTTACTGTTATTTTGAGTATGATGCATTAAAAAGTAATAAATGGTTATGTAATAATCATTTTGTGAAGGTCCTTTTTACTCCTTTTTTATTGGTTTTAATCACATTATATGTATTTCAATTTTTTTTTCATTACAAGGGGAAAACAAAAGAAAAAAACAGCCATAAGATAAGTAGACAATCTCTCTACGGGGGTCAAAGAGCCGGATATGGGATATGTACAGTGAAGTAACTCACTACACACTATGCAGTACCCATATGGCATTGCAGGCTTGGTGCAGCATGTAGGCCGATGGTTAACATTTTTGCGCGGGCCCGCTGACCGGTCAATCCCGCAATACCACGAGGGCACTGCACACTATGCAGTGAGGAACTCACTGCATACTGCATAGTCCCCTCTTCCCAAAGAGCCACCTTGTAGGATTGTTGGGAGAATTGCTGGCATCTGGAGTAAAGCATCCATAATGTTGTTGGATTCCTTCAAATGCAGGGATGGAGTAGAAAATCCGTTAGGCGAATGTGGGATGAGCAAGAGCTGATTTGGCTAGCAAGTCTGCGCATGTTGTCCTCCCGGTTAACATAGGAGAAGTGGATTCTCGTGAACTGTACTGCAATATTCTGAATTAGTTGACTAAGAGTCGAAGAGGCCCCTTCATCCTCCGTGGATGGTGGTGGGGCTGGAGTGGGAGTGGGCGTACGGAGGGAAGCTATGTACCTTCGGAGTTCAGAATAGCAATCAATTTTTTCATCTTGCGAACTCTAAGAGGTCTGCACAGGCCTCCTGGCCTTCTTCTCCCTCGCTACCAACAATGGTGTCATCCGTCTGATTGCGGTCAACCGTCCGCAATCCTTCCCCCTCCTTCATGTCTGCTCCATCTCTTGCAATCTCTTAGGTGTCCCTATCCTTCCCAAAGATTTTACACTAATCGTGATAGAACGGAAAGGGTTTACCATGATAAGTCTTGAGGGCTGGCCTAAAAAAAAAGAGTAAAATCATTAGCACCGTTAAAAAATATATTCTAAAGATTATATATACTGATATACTCTCCCATTCGTAACCATACTCCACCACCATTTGATGAGTTGAGGACCGATAGAGACCCAATTCATGCTCATGAAATTTTAAAGTAGGGAGCATATGATTTTCCACAAGTGAAACCTATCCTCTCGTGCATGCGTGACAGAAATTGGGTTTAAATCCACCCAAAGGATGCATCCCTTCCAAGACCAACACATTGGACACATCAAGTAGTGTCTGCTCCTCGGACTTCAACCAAACATGTTTTCTCTCTTTACACTTTGGCTCCACAGACCCTCATTCACCACCACTTCGACTTTATCGCCGCATCGGGACTTTACAAGGGCTTTCCTCTTGTTGCTCAGTTTTAAATTCTTCTCCCAGGCCAACAGTTTGGTTGGTTGATGCGTACTCAGTCCTCAAATCATATGAATCCTGCTCAATATACATATCCTTCACATGCCTATGACGGCAGTTCAAGCGAAATGAACTATCTTAAAACTCACCATGAGGAGAATCATCAGGTAAACATGCATAGAAATAGGTTAATATGCTTAACATATTATCTTACATAATATGTATTCCTTTCGGGGCTAAAAAAATGTTCGATTCTGCAGAAAGACAGGAGAGGGCCTAACTTAGACGAAAGGTATTTGTACTTCTCTCCATTCTTTGTACATAATTGAATTAATTCTGTTGATATTTGTAAGCTATGTGTAGATGATTGTGTTGATGTTTAGAATCGACTTCATCCGGCTCGGTTACTTAGTTACGGTGAGGCTGTAGTTCATGTTCTTATGTGTAGATGAATATGTTATATAGTTACAGTGTAAGCTATGTGTAGTTTTTTGATATATTTGAATATTCTGTTGTTGTTCATGTTCTTATGCTGATTTTTTAGTATGCCGCTGTCGTTCGTGTTCTTATGTGACTGTGTTGATGTTTATAAGCAGATTTTTGAGCATTATGTTTCTCCTTTGTTACTGTGTTGATGTTTATAAGCTCATCTGAGCATTCTCTTTATTTGTATGTGTTAATGTCGTTCATGTTCTTGCACAGATTTTTAATATTTATAAGCTCCAACATTCTTTATATTTGGATAGATTATTGACAAACAAAAAACAAAGAAATCAAGAACATGAACAATGTATGCATTCTATAAAAGAGACGATACTTCGACAAGTAGAATGTAGAGTGAAGTTGTTCCTCCACCTTTGGATAGTGATCAAGCTAGAGCAGAAAATGAAGCAACACGCCCTACTTCTGAGTATTATCCTCCACATGAATGCGATCCTACTAGTATGGAAATTGAAGTGGATAGTCTTGGAAGTGTCCCTCATAAACGAATGTTGATTTATGAATACGGAAATGCTACATACACATAGCATTTGTACACATAATTAGATGTATAAGAAAAACGCGTAGCATTTTAAGTAATTGAAAAAAATGCTTATTTCATATTTTGGTCAGGGCACTTCAAATCGACTTTCGGATGAGTTTGTACAGCATCGTTTGATGCTTCTCAATCTCAACAATCCTTTGACGAAACCTTCGCCCCCACAAAGCTCTGAAACTTGACCAAAGCTCTAACACAATCCCGCTTGAACAATCCTGCTAAAGGTACAATCCCCTTGACGAATGAATTCGAACCTATCATTTGAGAAGCAGAACCCATTAAGAAAGGATTCAAACAATCTGTCTAACGAAGCCCTTAGAGGAGCTATCGATGCAAATTAGGTGATTTACAGCCGCAGGGTTCAATTTTTTTAAAGGTAAAATTGCATTTTTAAGTGAAAAATGTGTTTTCACTTACTAAAAGTGCAACACGTTTTTATTGTAAACCTGATTAAGTGTACAAATGCTATGTGTACATAACATTTCCGTCATGAATATGATGCTAATCAAAGAGATGCAATCAGATGAATGTATATCCAAAAGGGAGCATTTCAACCAGAGTTAAAGACCTAACCTTAGACTAAAGATGGAAGACAAAAGCGTCAATTTCAGGTTGTCTTGGTTTAAAAAGTATCCTTGGTTAGATTATTCACCAACAAATGATGATGCATATTATTCTTCATGCTTCCTATTTGATGATGGGGCTAATGCTCATTATAATACATTTACATCTCATGGATTCAAGAGTTAGAAACATGTCAATGATGAAAAATATTGTTCATTACTGATGTATGATGGAGAACAAGGTAAGTCACAACATCGTAAGAATGTGGGTCAACTGAATGATCTTCAAAACATAAATCAGCATATTGGTAGGGTGATGGATCCATTGAGGCCAGAGGTGATGCAAAAAAATGTTTGAAGCTTATGGCTATAGTTGAGAGTATTCTATGACTCACTCTTCAAACTTGTGCAATGAGAGGACATGATGAATCATCTGTTTCTAATAGTCAAAGTAATGTTTTGAAGTTGCTTAAATTATTGCGAAGAATGAATTCTGATGTTGATAATTCTATGTTGAATGCTCCTCTAAATTCTACATATTGTTCACCAAAGTCTCAAAAAGAGATTTTGAATATTGTTGCTGAAAGAGTAAGAAAGATGATCCGTGAGGAGATTGGCGATGAAAAGTTTTGTATTCCTGTTGATGAAACAAGAGATATTTCAAATAAGAACCAAATGGTTATTGTGTTGAGATTTGTTGATGTTTGCGTTTTGAGATAACATATTTTTTTGAAATTGGTCATGTGAAGAGTACTACAACTACTGCACTAAAGAATGAAAAATCTGAAGTATTAACTAAGCATGATTTTACAAATATGCAACACGAGAGGTCAAGGGTATGATGGGGCTAGCAATATGCGAGATTCTTGGAATGCATTACAGAATCTTTTTCTTAGAAAGTGTCCTTATGCATATCATATTCAATGTTTTGCTCATAGATAGCAATTAGCATTGGTTAATGCTGCTGAAAAGAATGCTGATGTTTGATGTTTTTTTTTTTAAGAATTAACCGCCATTTCAATTTATGTTAATGTTTCACCTAAGCATTACAGTGAGTTCATTTCTGCACAAACTATGAAAATTGCTGAATAGATATCCATAGGGGAACATGAGAAAAGTAAATGAGCTAATCAGGTGGTTAATATTCATCGATCTAAAAAAACTCGTTGGAATTATCATTATGTGATAAGAGCTATGATGTTTTGATTATACTTTTATGGTTATGCAAAGGGATTTCAATACTAATTCTGCACATGGTGAAGCTTTCAGATATTTGAAATTGATAAGAACATTTGAATTTGTATTCATCTAGATGATGTACAGGATTCTTGCAGTGACAGATATTGTATGTCAATCTTTGCAGTATATATCTCTTGATATATTGAATGTAATGAAATTGTCTCTAACTCGAAAGTCTTACTTAAAGAATTGATGAATGATGAATTTGATTTTATCCTTATATCGGCAAAGAATGTTTGTAGACATAATGGTATTGTAGTACCAAATATGACTGATTCGCACACAGATTCGAGAGACGTGAAACAGTTTTCACAGTTGAGCATCACTACACAGTTGAATTGTTTCATACTACGATAGAATGTGTCAACTAGATTAGATCAACTATATATTTCTTGATGATACGGTTAAACTTCTTAAGCTTAGTATTTCTTTGGGTCCAATAGTGAAGTTTAAATTATTTGACATTGATCATATTTGTAGTCTGACTGAAGAGTTTTATCGAGATGATTTCTATCAGCAGGAGTTACACCATTTGAGAATTCAATTGAAACATTACAATTATGATTACTTTCGCATGACAGCGTTCAAGATTTATCAAATATTTCTGAGTTATGTATGAGATTGAATGAGACGAACACAATACTACAATTTGATTAACAGACCGATCCACATTATTTTGACCCTTCTAGTTATTACTACAACAGTAAATGTTGGGTAAGTGAGGTGACTTGGTTATATGTCGAGTTTATTTAGTAAACGTTTCTCTCTCTGCTCTCAATAATCGCTCAACTAATGGCTAGTTTTTTATCTGAAACGGGATAATGGCTACTTTTCCCACCGGAAACTGCACTACTACTCCTCTCTCCATCGCTATCACCTGAGAATACTTGGCTGCTAACCCCCATAACCTGCTAATTGGCGTTCTCGCATAGCACAATCATAAAAAACGTTCTAGCAGAGTTTTCACATTGGCCAAGATCATGGAGAGGAGGCACACAAGAAGACCAGGGAAGGAGCCAATCCAGGATTATTACCAAAACCCGCAGTCGGAGCCCTTGCCCGATGATCCTGCAAATCCTTGGATACCAGTAATGAACAAAAAAGAAAAACAAGCCCAGAACCAACTGCGTCGAACTGCACGCCGCCAACCTGCAAGGTATGAGTATATAAATAAAATGAGAGCAAGCCTAATATCTTTGTTCTTCACCAACTTCCCTCCCAACTGGGATTCAGGGAAATTGGGGAAGATATTTTCTGATTATGGACAGGTATGGGACATGTACATTGCAAACAAACAGGGGAAAAATGGAAAGAAGTTTGGTTTTGTTAGATATAAAAGAGCTCACGATCCGGTGAAACTGGCAGCAGACATCAATGGGAGGAAATTGGATTCCTACAGCCTGGAAGTGAATGTGGCGAAGTACCAACCCCAAGGGATCACGCCAAGAAACATATATGTATGGAAGGAAAAGGACAAGTACACAAATGAGAAGGGGGTTGCAAAACTCAATAAGCATTGGACAGATGCAAGAGAAGTGCTGAACAACAAAGACAACTATCAACAACTGCTAACAGGAAATATCCCCAATCCCAGAGGACTTATGCAGGAGGAAGTAATGAGATGTACCTACAAGTCTAAACCAGAGGATAAACAATGGTTAGAAAATGCTCTAGTGGCAACATTGAGGGAAGATACCTCATTGACAGAAATAGCCTGAATATTAAGATGCTCAGGCTTCCAAGATGTGCATATGAATGCCCTCAACACGAGCAAAGTCTTAATACAAGGCCTCAGTGAAGAGGAGAAGCAGAATTAGAACCACCTCCCTTCTGTCTCTTTCCAACTAAATTCAAAATGTACTAGATATGGGGAATCAAGTGAATAATATGTAAAGTTAGACACCAGAGAGATTTGGATAAAACTAATTAGAGTTCCACTACAATGCAGAACAAAGGAAGGTCTGGAATGCATTGGCAATCAGATAGGGAAGCACTTGGAGGTCCATAATGAGAAAGAACGGAAAGAGGAACTAAGATGGACTAAAATCCGTATACAAACCAGCTCAAGGAAGTCACTGAATGGAATAATTACACTGTGTTTGGATGGAAAATGGTATGGCATCTTGATAGAGGAAGAGCAGTATGAGATGAGAAATCTGGACATACTCGAAGGTGAATGAAATGAAGTGAATACACCACTGGAAAGCCAGGCAAATAGGATACACAGTAATACAATGCACAAACCAGATAAGCAATCCTTAAGCAGCAACCTGGCAAGCAAATCTAGTGGACAAGGGTCGACAGTTAGACAACTGGAGGAGATGAATAGCTAATAAGTTGTTTTTAGGCCAACTTATTCGTATTATTCTTATCTATTTATTGTTAGAATTTAAGTATTTCTCTATCATTTTTAGTTACTAA
>JAOYMZ010018011.1:0-19051 GCA_025802335.1 Pinguicula primuliflora
TGTGTGCCGTTGTTGTCGTTGTGAAGTGGCTGTGTGCCGTTGTCGATCGGGAAGTGGCTGTGTGCCGACAACCTGGGATGGTTGTGGAGTTGACGTGCGCCTGACGTGGCGGCGAAACGGGGGAGTCAGCAAATACTGTCATGTTTCCTCATTGGCTGAGGTGCCGTCGGGAAACGTGGATGGTGGCCGACTGTATGGGTGGTGTAAACGAATATTTTTAGTTGTATGGGTGGCTTGTTGTATTTGAATTTTTTTGGGTTCGTACGAAAATGATTTACCAAAGATGATGTGACTTGAGTAAATGTGTTGCATGTGGAGGTTGAGCTGTCAAATAATCCCACCTACAAGCATATATATATGTATGTACATATATGTATGTATATATATGTACATATATGTATGTATATATATGTATGTATATATATATGTATGGATATACAGTTTTTCTACTATACACAATGTTCCTATCCACAATTTTTATTCCTATCCACAATTTCAATCTCAACCTTCCTTTTTGCATCCTATGGTTGTGATAGTTGTGTTTCTTCCACTCCACATTCACTTCATCCACTCTCTGCCATAGAATTCATTTTATTAACATATTTTGTTCTTCCATCTAAACTACGGCAACAAAAAATTACAAATAATTCTCACTCCTCCATCTTCCCCTGCGCTGACAACCCAAAAACAATCAAATTGTGTTCTTCAAACTATCAAACTGTGTTTCTACTGTTTACTATAGAAAAACTGTATAGCAGTTTCAAGACTGCAGTTTGAAACTATCAAATTATGTTCTTGAATGCAAATGAACACCCTGTGCTCACAACCAAAAAGCATGAATCCGTGATCAGAAAAATACTAAACTGTGTTCTTGAATCCAAACTAACACCCTGTGCACAAATAACCATCCGAAACATGTTACATGACAATAGTCAATTCGAACATCATCAATACAGAGATAAGTCACTCTAGTTCATCATCTTCTTCGTCGTTGTCCTCATCCTCATCGCTAAGCCTCATATTACTTGAAGATCTGCCAAAAAAATAGAGATGTAGTTATGCCATTTGCCAGAGTCAAATGTGATCTACTGAAATTATAGATTGTCCTTACGCATTGTTTAGTTGCGGGCAATTTCTTTTATCATGTGATTGCCCAAATAATCCACACCCATTACAACGTCTTTTCTTCTTCATAACCTTCTTCATACTCTTCTCCTTACCACCCTTCATTCTTCCACAGCCCTTTGCCCTAACAACTATAGGATTTTTCAAAACAGGATCTGCTAGGCTCGATTGGGTAACACTTGCACTAGTATCAGAGATTTCGAGGAGACTCATCTTAAGCTCAGCATCGTTCAATGCTTCTTCCACAATCTGTACGCCGCTATCATGTAATAAGCCTCTGTCCACTAATTTTGAAGCACGCAAGAGTAAACTATGTCTCTTCGAAAACACAGAACCACCAGCAGAACTAAAACCATCCCCATCAATACCATCTCGATTTGCCTTCATGCGCTTCATCCACCTATGCATTATGAATTCATCAGGCAATTCGACGATGTCATTTCTATGAAAATACGCCAACAAATGGCGGCACAAAATTCCATCACTTTCAAACATCTTACAACTGCAAGTTGTGTTATTGGCCAATTTGTCAACCTGAATCACACGCAACTTGCCCTCACCCCCTAAATTCCTTCTCACATCAAACATTGATATATGTTCGTTTTCCATCGAAAGTCGAATGTTGTATCTCACACATGTAAATATCTCTTCTTGGCAATCATAAAATATGGTCCTTGTATAAAAGTTCCTAAAAGTCTCCTCCATGTGAAATGATGTCTTCAACAGTGGTTTCTTATAATCATTGATCCAATACCCTTTGAGCTTCTTTTATATCTCCATGTGCCCTACCAAACCGGGTAATAAAATCCCCCAGAGTATTTTCCTTAGAAATGTACCTCTTGAAAAAGGCATGCGAAATTTCAGCTCTTTGGCTGCTTGTCATATGAGCAGAAAATATATGTTTCGTGTAAACTGGAACCCAACGAGCACGGATAGAGTACATTTCATCCAACCAAGCATTACTCACAAGGTTATTTTTTTCCACTGCATTCTGCCATTTTTCCTCAAACTCTGCAGGACCATCAGAATTCCATATGGCCTCTTGAAACATCTCATATGATACTTTGTAAGTGAGGGCACTAATTTTTTCTGAAAACTTTTTGACAATATGCCAGATACAGTACCTGTGACATGTATCGGGCAGAACAGTAGCAAAAGCTTTTGTTATCGCTGGATCTTGATCAGTGATTATCATTTTAGGAGGTCCTGCTGGCATTGCTTCTAGCCACTGCTCAAACAGCCACTCAAAAGAATCAGTAGTCTCATCGCTCAGAAATGCACACCCAAATAGGACCGTCTGACGATGGTGATTAACCCCTACTATCGGAGCGAATACCATACAATATTTATTGGTGTTGTAGGTCGTATCAAATACGACAACATCACCAAAGTGCTTATAGGAAAATCGTTGTAATTGTTGTAAAATAGTTGTGCATCATGCAGATTATCAAACCGTCGACCCAAGAACGGTACAAACTCATCAGTTGCCAGTTCTGGTGCCTCTGACATTACAAGGTATAAATCTGCCAATTATGAACAAATGAAAACTTAGAAGATAAATTTTTCATAACATAGCTGCATTGTAACATAGAGCAAAGTCGACTTCTAAGAAGCTTCAAATTCAACTATATCATAATATGCGTTGAAGAAGATCCCAACACAACAAGACAAAAAGATGAGTGGAAGAAGAAACCCAAATCCAAGAAATCAAAATCAAAGAAATCCAAATCAAAGAAACACAATAGGCATTGAGGAGGATTCCAACACAACAAGACGAAAAGATGAGCGGAAGATGACGAAAATTCCAACACAGTACAGTAAAAAAATACAAGGTTAGCGATTCCAAACCGTATCAAGATGAAGCCCAACTCCCGTCTCGAGGCGACATTTGTTGCCGTTTTCGAAATTGTTGCCGTTGCCATTGTCGGAATTGTTGCCGTCGTGAGATTTGTTGCCGTCCGAGATTTGTTGCCGTCTCTGGGCGTGGAAGATTTCTATGGAATTCTGAAATGGGCGTGGAAGAAAACCCTTGACGAGAAATAGACAGTTAGGATGAAAATTATGCACAGGAGTAAGAATGGTGCATGTGAGCATTGTACATAGTAAAAAAATTGTGTATATATATATATATATATATTTAAAAATATATTAATAAAATAATTATATAAAAATATTAATATAAAAAAAAGTTGGAGGAAAGTGGGTAGAAGAATAATCTTCCACCCACTTTTCGTTGTTCACTTTTCGTTGTTCACTTTCCATGGACACCCCAATAGGAAAGTGGACATTTCCTTTGAAAAAAAGTAACCTGCAACTGGATATGTATTGTTTGGGAGGGAAAGTTCCACAAACGTTGTGGGTAGCCTAAGCATACATTGTCCGATTTATCAGCTGGAGCATGAATGCGCTGAGCACCTATTTCTATGCTGCCCTAAAATACGTAAATTCTGGGAGTTTAGCTTCGAATGGCTAGTAGTATGTCACGGGATCGAGACAAAGAACGGGTGATAGGGCCCTGGTAAGAGCAGTTGAAGATAGGAGCAGATATATCGCTCGAGAGATGCTTTTTATGGGAAGTCTTTCTCCTTCGACCTATTGTATTAACAGATAGTATAGATAAGTAGAACTCTTGTACAGGGAGATCTAAACCCGAGAACTCACTGGGAGATCCAAACCACGTAGCCAAAGAAAATGTTCATTCAATTCAAAAGTGTTCTTCCTTTTACATTCTGCTTGGCTTCAATACTAATAATCAAAAGTACGATTTGTAACGGTTATATTTAAACGACTCTTTTCCATCTGTCTGCTGCAATACAGATCCTTTTGTAATTCTTGTCTTATGTTGTGTGCCTTTTCACTCCCCTTTTTTTACATATTGTATTAAAATCAAGCATTATATAAATTAATAACCAAAACATTGTTCATAATTCAAACGAGTAGCACAATTAAAAACTAAAAATACCCACACAGAGACAGAGACCTAATACAAAGATAAAACTGATCAGATTCTCTCTTTGTAAAGACAGGAAAGCGCCATCTCCTTTTATTTCACTCCCTTCATGAAGGCATCAGTGAGAACATTCGTTGAATTCAACATACAGCTCAGTATCTTCAACGCCTAGAATCATATCATATTCATATTATTACAGATTAAATCACTCTGTTGGTAGAAATAAGAAAAATAGAATGAAACTTTACCTCCTTCATGCCTAGGATCACCACCTTCTCCTCCAGTGCGCCCATGTCTTTGACTTTAAGATTGTTAAGCAGCATAATACTGGAGATAGTAGACATTGGCTTGATCACCAGATCATCCATGATCATGTACGTCACTACTTCCTTCACGATACCAACTCCTGTAACAGAGGTCTCGTTCAATGGTGGAGGAGGCACATATGTCAGTTCTGTGGTCATTTGGACGTTGCAATGCGGGCAAATTGCTCGTGGGTCATCAGTTACCCGCCCGCAATAGGTTCTGTGGCATCGATAAAATTTGTTATTCGCCGGTTGATTGGTGATGCACATGAGCGGCACTGAAGATGAAGAGTCAAAACCTGGAGACAAAAATTTGTTTTTTGATTGGTCTTGCTGAATGTACGAATCATCCAAACATTCCAAGCTTTGGTAAATATTTGTTAGGGAGCCGGGTATAGCATGCTTTTGAAGCAGCTTAACCATGGTGCCCACGGGCAGAGAAAGGATGTAGAACAGGAAATCAACCGCATCTTTCCTGGCCTCTGCAAAAAGGACTTTTCTCGAGTGAGTGTCGATAAGAAGCTTCAACTCAAATGAGGATTTCGCCATTAGCAGGCCTTGTTTTGTTCTGGATGCAGTAAACAAAAAGTAATGAACTGGAGAAGTAATTGTTTTTTTGTTTTTGTTCTGGATGCAAGCATCCTTCTGCAAATGGTTTTTTTGGCTTGGCTGCTGAATTGTTGATTTTGGGTTGTAGGTATTTGCTACAGATCTTTTTTTGTCAATTTCGTTGGTTAAATCCTGGCCGTTAGATTTAAATCTGACGGCCGTCGATCGCGTCCGGTACGCAAAGGCGCGTGGTCCGGTTGGGAACGTCCGACTGCGGAAAATTTCCCGATGATTTACCCTTCTCACTTAAGTGCACTTAGGACCAATTAAATTTTGTTAATCTGTCATAAAAGGTCTCAAGAGTATAGTTTTATTATGAAGGTCATAAGCTCATGTACTTAGTTTTCACTCAATAAAAAGATTGCTTTTGGGGTAAAAAAATAGTGTGCAAGTTGTATAAATTAATAAAAAAGTAATATGCAAAATTGATCGTCTTTAAATCGTAAAATAAATAAAAATCAATTACAAAATTCAACTTAGATCCATAAAGTATTATTGGCTAATGATTGTTATACAAAATTGATCATTAAGTTTTTTTATAAGTAATTTGCTTCCATGCCCGAAAATTTTAATTGTGGGGTTTATATACTAAAAGTAATGGGTCGTCGGTATTACTTGTTGATTCTATGTTAATAAAAAAGTCGTATACATTAACAATAATACTAGACTAGACTACCCATTTGGAAAGAAAGATCAAGTTTATCAACAGGAGGCTAGTGACTAGGAAATCAACTTTCTAACTCGACAGTGACAGCTGCATTTAAAGATTATGAGTTCAACTCCCATCAGCGATATGGTCTGTCACATATGGCTTGTCAAGTGTGGTTTGCCTCCCTACCGTAGTTTGCAGGCTATTGAGGCATGACATTGAGTTGACCTATCTTGTTATGGTTCGCGAAGAAATTTCTGTCGGTCACCAAATTTTGTTTACAGTGGTTTATGTTAGAAAAATGGACTCAACATGTGGGCTTGGTCACATGCGCGCAGATGTGTATACGAGCCAATTTATAAGGAAGATGTTGGTTGCTCTCATGAAAACCTAAGCTCAAGGTGATTGATTGTAGTATCACATTTTCATATAAGTAGGGATGACAATGGGGTGAAGCACGGCAGTCCAGTGGGAGGCTTTATAGTCATCCCCAAATACACAAATTATGTAACTCACGTTTAATTTTGATTACTTTATTGTCCGTTATCGAAATTGGTCACATCGATATAAAGCCAATAGAAAGGAGACCAAAAGCCACATGCTTCAGCGGAATTCCGGCGATGGTAGGAATCTTTTAAACCATAATTTAGGACTACTTATATGTACATCCAAAATCTAATGGTTGAAATTAAGTTCACTGCATTAATTTCAGCCATAATTAAAATCAAACTTCATATTCTTTATTAATTTCTCAAATAAAATCAAATTTCATTTCTAGAATTAAAATATTATTTGTTAATTCAACATGGTTTCGGAGACTTCGTCGCTGCAAATTTCTAAACCCTAATTAAGAACTGAAAACTGGAACGAAATTACCGGAGATAAATTCGTTGTAAATCCAAAATTCAGATATAAATTAAATCAGTTAGATTGTAAATGCTCCGGTAGAAGGAATTAGAGTTGTAAAAAGAACTGAACCTTTTTAAATAAATAACAATGGAAGAAGAATTTAAAAAAAGGTAGAAGAATTAAAAATATAAAAAAGGTAGAAAAATTAAAAATATAAAAAAGGTAGAAAAAATTAAAAATATAAAAACGAAAATGCTATTTGTACACCATAATTTGACACACTTGCTAAACACACACATGTGTAAATAATCTCAACTAAAATTTTAATATTGATATTATTTAATTTTCTTTTAATTGCGATCGTGATTGTTGCCACGTAGGTATATTTAGTAAGTATGTCAAACCACAAAGGTAGAAGAATTAAAAATAAAAGAAGAAACACTTTAAACACTTGCCAATATAAATAAAATTGCCATTTTATTTTATTTTTATTATGATATAATCTTAGGCATTAGATGCTTACCCACAAAAAAAATCTTAGGCTACTTAAATCTAATTTGTGGTAAATGGTTGGCTATAAGTTTATTTGATCTGTTTATTATTTATGATTGGCTACTTAAATCTAATTTACTGAGTATGTTTGGTTTGGTTTGATTTGGCTGACTATAAGTTGGTATATGGGGTAACCCAAGCCCAAATACTCTCCACCATATACATATACATAATTTTAGTATACATAATTATGTTTAATTAATAGAATGTTTACACGTGGAATAATGTATCAATAAAATACGGTGTGTTCCCAACACATGTTTATTTGATTGTATGTAATACGTAATCAAAATTATGTATCATTATTACTCTTTAAATAGCCTGTTCCCGGAGTGCATTTTGAATCCCAGCAGCATCTTCAATCTGTTGAAGTTTTATTGCAGCAGTTGAGTTGCTCCCCAACAAGGCCACGATCTGAATCCAATCCAAAATCCAATATGTCTTCATTGACCACCCTATTCTTCTTCCTTTTCCTCTCATTCGGTTGCATCGGTGGTGCAGCAAGCAACTGCACGTGCAATGTCTCGGCGCTTTATGCCTTCGGAGACTCCATTGTCGACACTGGAAACAACAACTACATTGATACGACATTTAGATGCAATCTTTACCCTTACGGCATCGACTACACCAACGCCACCGGCCGGTGTTCCGACGGACCTCTCCCCTCCGATATCTTAGCGCGGACTCTCGGTCTGAAGGACAGCCTTCCTCCTTACCGGAAACCTAATCTTACCGAATTTGATATTCGCACCGGCGTTTGCTTCGCGTCGGCCGGATCTGGATACGATAATTTGACGTCGAAACCTACAAATGTAATCTCCATGATGAAACAGCTGGAGAATTTCAAGGATTTTCAAATAAAACTTGAGAAACAGGTAGGACAGCCCAAGGCTAACAACACAATGAAGGATGCCTTCAATATTATAGTCGGCGGCACGAATGACGTGCTTATTGGACGCCTCTTCAGGTTGGAATACCATGAAATGGGAGCGTATATGGACTTTCTCATAACGCAGCTACTGGATTTCTGCACGGTCTGTTAAGTTCTCATTTGCATGTGATGGAGATATATAATATAGAGATTTGTTCAGATTTCAGCCATCCTCGTCGCTCAAACACACACTAATCAATGGGATGGTTGAAATTATGACTATACACACTATCCACAGAATTTCACATATAATATATATATTGTTATTTATTTTTATTTTGGGTTTCTCTCCAGATACTGTACGGTTTGGGTGCGCGGAATCTTATTGTAACGGGGCTGCCGCCAGTCGGTAGTACCCCTCTCGTACAGACCCTCTTCCTACTTTATGGCTCTCCCATTTTTGAGAATACAGATGCAATGTACTATAATAAAATGCTCCGCGGCAATCTAACGGCTCTACAGACAAAACTCGTAAACAGCACAATTGTCTACGCAGATGGCTATAATGCTATTGCACAAATACTCGCTGACCATACGGCATACGGTACACAGCCATAGCCATGCTTCTAGTAACTTGGTCTCGTCACCGTGCTTTTTTAGTAAGTATTTCATGTGTCTTCTCCTTCTAATCTACTCTACTACTGCTGTCTACTGTTGCAGGTTTTACCGAAATAGACGAGGGTTGTTGTGGTACTGGACGGGCCGAATTAGGAGCTTTATGCACTCTCGCATCAAATCTGTATCTTTGCCCGAATCGCAGCATGTATACCTGGTTTGATGCAATCCATCCCACAGCGGCTCATTACAACAAAATTTTTGAAATGATATTACCGTCGATTCTTGCACAGTTTCCTTCTTGCAATTGCACTCAATGAATTCAGCTGTATGTATGGATGGATGCATGCATGTATGGGTGCACTTTTTACATTACGGGACGATACTATTGTGGGAAATAAAACCCCATTGGGTTATACAATATATGTTTTTTATATCCTATATTAATAATTTTATATCCTATATATTAATAATTCTGCCTCTATGTTTTTAAATTGTTTTTCTTCTTTTTTTTATGGTTTTTTTGCGTCCCGTTCATCGTTGGCTGAAACGGAGTCCGTCATAATTATCAATGTCGTCGTTCCGTACCATCATGCGATTTCATATAGTTTCGACATACTTATTCATTTTCGCCCGGCAACCCGCTCATCGTTTGCCGAAACGGAGTCCGTCGTAATAAACGGCGCGTCGTGCGCTTCCATATGACATGCGACTTTATATAGCTTCGACGTACCTATCCGTTTTCGCTACCAGTAATATTAACTTCCGCACGGGTAATTTTACGTTTTCGCACGGGTAATTTTATGTACCAGTGACTTCATCTATCTTAAAATCGAGTTTATTTGGCGATCCGCTTATCGTTCGTTGAAACGGACTTCGCCATAATTGTCAACGCCATCGTTCCGTTCCATATGACATGCGGCTTCGTATAGTTTCGACCTACTTATCTGTTTTCGCGTGGGTAATTTTAACTTCAGCCACAGGTCATTTTACGTTTTCTCTTTACTCCAGACACGGGAATAGACATGAGTCACTTCAGTCACGGGTAACTTCAGATACGAGTCATTTTGTGTACCATTGACTTTACGTCCAGACACAGGTAACTTTAGATACGGGTGATTTTACGTTTTTACACGGGTAATTTTAACTTCAGACACGAGTAATTTTATGTACCAGTGACTTCAGTCACGGACAATACTCTAATTAATATGAGGAGACCACTTAAATACAAAAAAAAAATCATATTTTCTTGTATAATATTGTTTGGAACGAATGGCAGGTTTCTGCATTATCCAGACATTATCGGGAATGGAAATCTATCGATATATTAAGATGGAACGGATTCACGCTTCTGTTTCCAACTTTTGTAATCTTTTTCACTTTTCAAATCTTTTCAGTTTTCCAGCGACTCCATTCCTGTCATCCCACGTTCCCCCTCTTCCGAGTGACTCCCATCAAGTCTTCCAACCGACCGTCACACTTTCATGTGGTTTTTATGTTTTATAATCTATCATCATTTCAATGAAAATTATGTGGAACTTTTAAACATGAGCAGTTTTGCTATGCAATAGATGGTATATGAGTTTGTTGTTCACCATTTTCTAGCCAGATGCGCTGAAATAATTGTTGGGAATGACATTGCTGGTGAGCAACTTTCTTCAACAGCATGAGTCATAATTGCTGTAAGTTTATTGATCTTTAAGTTGTTTATTTCTTAGTGATTGCTTCACTACATGTGAGATTGTCAGAGCTCCATTATATTCTGTGTTCATGTTGTGTCATACTTATCCCAATGTTACTGAAAGTTTCTTGGTTCTCCTCGCAGAATCAGTAATTGATTTTTCAAACATATGTTACTCAGTATTGATTAGATAATGTTGTGATTGTTGTTGTGTTATTAGTATGAGGTTTATTTTGAACCGTGACTTCAGGCACGGGTTATATCTAGATTATGGATGACCTCTCCCAAAACCAGATTTCATATTACCTCCAAGGCGCCAAGATAGAAACTGGTGAGTACCAAAATTTTCTCGAACATATTGCATAGAATGTGAATTGGTTGTATTTGGTTATGGTTACCGATTGCATAGCTCGAACTGTATGGTTAAGTTTACTCCACACACTCTGATCTACCCCCTCATTTTAATTTGCTTTTTCCAGCCTTTGTACTTCAAATGTTAATTCTTTGTTGGAGGAGTTGGAGGTACCCATTCTTACGATGGGTAATTTTGGATTCTGTTGTGTTTTGTCACAACGTAGTTTGGAGTTTGTGTGTGTTTTGTGTTTAGAGTTTAAATGTTTTGTGTTTAGAGTTTAGAGTTCATCACAACAGAGTTTGGAGTTTGGAGGTGGCCAAACGATGTGTTTTGTGTTTAGAGTTTGGGTGATATGGCAGGGAATTTATTGTTATTTTTGTTTTTCTACGGGTTTGGCAGGTAATTGTTATTTCTGATTCTTCGTTTGGCCAGTGAAGGGGATCTTCACATGTATCTTCCTTTAAATCTTCATCTTTGTTACGTATTTTATTGATATGCTCTAACTAAGATTCTTTATGGTTATCGAAGATTCACTCATATTTCTGGCATGATGCATTTCAACATGTGCTTATGGCTGCTGTTTATGGCCATGGATCATCTCTGATTTTCGTACTTTACTCATTTCCATGTTAATTCATTGTCATATCGAATTTCAAGGGCTACATCCGGGTCAACCAACTTCAGCTACCAAAAAGTGTGTTATGCTTTCTTTCGCATGACTTTATTACATTAACATGTATATAGCATATCCTAATTCATGAGTGTCCAAAAATGCCTATGATATCATGCTATTTTTCGTAATATATTTTGGATCTTTATATTGGGTCGATCCAAAGATGCCTGCTGGGAATATGCAGAGCAACGGGGTGAAAACAAGTTTCTATGCAAATTTTGCCGGACAACTTTTACTGGTAGTATCCAAAGATTGAAATATCATTTGGCTAAGATGACCGGTCATTGCATAACCCCTTGCACCTATGTCACAAGTGAAGTTGCAGACATTGTCAAAGATAAAATTGCTTCGGTAAGTCATTTAATTTATGTTGTTCTATCCATAAATCCTCAAAAAAAATAATTCCATTATTACATAATCTACAGACCGAACAACGCAAGTCCATTGCTTTGGGGGAAAGGAAGGCTACCGAAGACGACCACTATGTGATTTGTTTCGATCATTCTTCAGTTCAGCTTGATACAATATGACTTATAATTCACACTAATTGTGCACCATTTCAGGCGCCCTCCTGCATTCAGGAGTCACTTGCTTCATTACTTGTGGTAACTTATCTGTTAGTTCACATTCTTTAATGCCTTTTGCATCTATTTATTTATACTACTTATTAACATTCCATATGAAAAACCATACAAGTATACTGCCGATGTGCAAAACACTGATGCCTCTTCATTAGTACGTTCACATAGGCACTACTTAGGCAAAATGGATGTGCTTTGCCCCTCATGTCAGGCCTTCCACTGGATGGATGAGAGGTTGACAAAATCATCAATCAGGAAGCCATTATTTGGATCTTGCTGTCTTCAGGGAAAGGTGAAGCTAACGTCTTTGGTTGATCCTCCTCGACCTATTTATGAGTTGTACAATGGGGAAGATCGTTTATAGAGATCATTTTGTGAGCAATTCGGGAGTACAATGCGGCACATGATTGGATGATAGAGTAATACCTGGAAGTGGACCACTATCATTCACTATTCATGGTGAATTATGTTATAAGATAGGATCATTAGAACCCCGAACTGGAGAGAGTCCATGCTATGCCCAACTTTATATTTATGATCCTGTGCATGCTCTGGAGGCCCGAACATCAAGAAATTTCAAGTTGCCAAGTGAGGTATTCAGAATAATTCAGACGGCTCTTCATGAAGTAAACCCATTCATACATAAATTTCGACAGGCGCATCAAATCTTGAGTGAACAGCCAGTGACAGAACGTGACATCCGAGCATGTTTGCGATATCTTCCTTCTATTGATCGCCGATGGTATAATTTACCAATATCGGATGAGATTGCTTCTATTATACCAGGTGACAGGACTAAAATTCCATCACAGAGGGATATCATTCTTTATCTAACAGGTGACAATCGTCCTCTGCTCAAGATCAGTGAATGTCACCCCGCATATCTTCCTTTGCATTATGTGTTATTTTTCCCACACGGGGAACTTGGATGGGAACCTACTATTAGGCAATGGGATGTCGACCAGGGAAAACCTTCTGCTAGAGAAATTACTCAGATGCAATATTTTGCCTACCGATTGTTCCCATGTAAGGATGAATGGTCAGCAATACATAGAGGGGGACGATTATTTCAACAATTTATTGTCGATGCATGGGCACCAATAGAGCAGGCTCGCCTGAGATACCTTCATGACAACCAATCTAAGTTGCGTAGCAAAGATTATGGAACTTTGACAGATCTCATTCGGCCAGCTGATTTGAGAGATGATAGTGAGACCGATCTCAATCAAATTGGACATAAATATATTTTACCGTCAACCTTCAATGGAGGCCCCAGACATATATTTGAGATATTTCAAGACTCCATGGCGATCACAAGGTACTTCCACCATCCAGATATATTTCTTACGATGACTACAAATCCCAAGTGGTCAGAAATAACAGAAAATTTATTGCCCCACCAAATTGCACTTGACAGACCAGACCTGGTGGCAAGAGTTTTCGAATTGAAGAGAAGGACGTTGATGAATGAAATATATGATTTAAAATTTTTGGGAACAACAGTTGCCCATGTTTGGACTACAAAGTTTCAAAAGAGGGGTCTTCCGCATGTGCACCTTCTACTGTTCCTTCAACAACAAGATAAGATCAGAACGTGTGATCAAGTCGACAAGCTTATATGTGCAGAGTTTCCAGATCCAGATGATGAACCAGAACTCTTTGAAACAGTCAAGCGTTGTATGATACACGGGCCATGTGGGGAACGGAATCGTAATGCGCCATGTATGGATGAAAATAAAAAGTGCACCAAAAGATATCCGAGAGAATATGTTGATACTACATCTATGGACAGAGATGGATATCCTGTTTATCGACGCAGGAATGATGGGAGAACATACATACATGAAGGACACGAACTAACGAACAGGGATATCGTCCCCTATAATCCTTACCTGTCAAAACGCTTTGACTGTCACATCAATGTGGAGGTATGTGCTGGGATCTGTTGTGTCAAGTATATACACAAATACATATACAAGGGACATGATCGTGCGACCATGGTTTTGGGAGATGAGAACGAAATTAAACAATATCTTGATTCCCGGTATATTGGGCCGGTACAGACAGCCTGGCGAATATTCGGTTATCATATGCACGAAGAGAAACCAAGCGTTCAACGATTAGCATTGTACTTGCCTGGTAAGCATCAGGTGGTCTTCGACAGCACAACACCCATTGAATCAATTTGCACTCGGGCTACTGAGAAAACTACCACACTTTTGGAATTTTTCTCATGGTACGCTTTAAACCCCGATTCTGTTCTTTATACTTATCAGGAATTTCCAGAACATTTTACATGGGCTAACAATAAATGGGGGCCAAGGCAGAAGGGATTCTCGATAGGGAGAATGTATTTTGCATCACCAAGCCATGGAGAGTTGTTCTATATGCGCCTTCTACTAACCGTTGTCAAAGGACCGAAATCTTTTGAAGACCTTCGCACGGTGAACAACATCACATATGAAACTTTTAAGGCCACATGTGTTGCCAAGGGATTGCTTGAAGATGATGCAGAATAGATACAATGCCTTCAAGAGGCATCAATATTCAGAACATGACACCAGTTAAGGCACTTATTCGCTAATATTCTTACACAATGCTATCCTTTATATCCACTTCAGCTATGGAGGAGATTCTCAGTTGATATATGTGACGACCTTGCACACAAAATCCGAACACTATTTCACATTCAGAATCCAACTGAAGTGGAAGTGGAAGATTATGGCCTTTTCCTCATAGATGACATCCTTCAACAATCAGGGAATCATTTGGTTGATTATCCTCCAATACCTCAGCCATTGAAAAATTGGAGTACAGTATCAGGTAATAGATTGATTCATGAGCATCGCCGCCTTGAACGAGAAGCTATTGATAGTAATCCCCAGAATGATATTGACAAGTTGAACAACTGTCAGCGAGAAGCTTTTAATTCGATCTCTACTTCTGTTGACAAGAGTAAAGGTATGCTATTCTTTTTGAATGGAGGGGCCGGAACAGGAAAAACATTCCTCTACCACACAATTACCAGAAATGAAAGAAGTCTTGGTCGTATAGTAATTACAGTCGCTTCATCTGGGATAGCTTCTTTGCTATTGGTGGGAGGACGCACGGCTCATTCAACCTTTTGTATACCAATCAACATACATGAAAATTCAATTTGACGGTAAGTAAACAGTCATTATTGGCAGAGCTATTCAGGAAGACAAAACTTATCATATGGGATAAAGTTCCTATGCAGCATAAACATTGCATTGAAGCAGTTGATCGCACACTACGGGACCTACGAGACTGTGACCAGCCTTTCGGAGGGATCACTGTTGTCTTAGGTGGTGATTTCCGTCAGACTTTACCTGTTATCCCAAAAGCGACCCCGGAGGAAATTGTTGGTGCATCGTTACGACGATCGGATCTATGGAAAATTATGCATGTTTTGACATTAAATGTCAATATGCGTTTGGATCAAACAAATCCAAATGACATCATGTTTGCAACATTCTTGGCAGAGGTAATAGTTTTGACATATATAATAAAATATATTTTTGTTTATCAATAATATAAATGATAACATCTACTACACTCTTGCAGGTTGGTACTAATTCTTCTGGTGTGCTACATATACCCCAAATAATTCGAAGAGTGAAGGATGTCACCGAATTAATATCAACAGTCTACCCAAACCTTGGCATATCAGGTACATCTTAATTGGTGTTTGCATTTTTGAGTTCATTCCCTACATACGGTTACATCTTTGTTGGGACTTTATTTTTTCACTCATTATAGTTCACTGATGCATTTACTTGGGCATATGACTTTTTACTTGGGCTTAGGACTTTTTTAGACATTATCATCAACACATACCTTGGCTTCTCATGTATCACCAATAATTGTTTTTGCATGCTATAGACACAGTTGACACATTAGTTGATTGGTGTTGTTTGCCCTTTGTGCTTTTATTACGATTTCCTTTTTAGATTATGTTCAGACACAAATTGATGTTTAGGTTCAACTATTTGTCAATGCTTAAGTTAATATCCATAGTGTACCCAAATCTGGCCATATCAGGTACATCGACACCAAACTACCTAACAGAAAGAACAATTCTTGCCGCTCGGAATGATGATGTGGAACGTATTAATGCACTTGCATTGGAGACATCGCCTGGAGAAGCATACACTTACTTGGCTGCTGATTCAATATCAGAAGAGGACTTACAAGATTCTGGTATTACTAATCGATACCCCAATGAGTATCTCAACTCACTGAATCCCCAAGGACTTCCTCCATTCCGTTTGACACTAAAAGTTGGTTCCCCAATCATCTTACTTCGAAATATATCCCCTCGAGCTGGAATGTGTAATGGCACAAGAATGATGGTGACAAGATGTGGCAATCGTGTCATCGAAGTTAAGATTCTAACAGGTGATATGGCAGGAAATTTAGAATTTATATCTAGAATATCAATTTCACCGTCAGCATCCGATTTTCCCTTCCACATAACGAGAAGACAATTTCCGATTAGATTAGCCTATGCTATGACAATCAATAAAGCTCAGGGCCAATCTGTGAAGTATGTGGCAATATCCACCCCATGGTATTCCTTTATTTATACATTAAATACTAAATCAAACCCTAAACAAAACATAGGTCCGAATAGAACAAATTACAATTGAATGAAGTGTACATTTTTTTCTACAATACAAAATTTATAACATCAACGACTTGAGGGACCTCGCTTTCACCGGATTCTGGATCCTTTTGTTCTTTCGTTCGTCATGGTAATCATCCACATCTTTGTTGCCACCGTCAATGCCGACGAATTCATCAACATAATCAACTCCTCCGCCATTATCAACCCCCGGATTAGCTGATCGTTGTTGTCGTTCTTCTTAGCATCGATACCCTCCTCTTGGTTTTACTGGATTAGCCTATTGGGATGACTCGGTCGGCTTTCCTCCGCCGCATGCCTCACTATACCAATTTTCAATACCGCAACTACTCACCCCTACATGAAGAAGAAAACCGATACTGCTCACTTCGATTTTCAGAGGCATCATCCAGAGAAATAGGGGACAGTTGGGTTTTGTTGAAGATGTAGAGGGGGAGAAGACGAAGTGACTATTAGGTGAATGTCTTGGAAAGACAATTAACTTTGTCCTACATCCAAAAAAGACAAGAAAATTGATTGGTTTAAATGTATTTACCCTCCAAGTAGAGTTGGTGAGGAGAAAGGCTCAGCCTACATGCACGTGCATGCTGCCGCCGAGCATCCGTCCGGCCCGATCTGGTATGTGTGCCCGTGCGGCCCGGTCAGATCTCGTCATCGCGCGTGTGTGCACGCATGCGGATCTGGGCCAATGTCTCTCATCTTGTGGACCATCTTATCTTTTTGGGTCATGAAAAATTTATTCTCTGTGGAAATAAATTTTTTGCCACCTGTTTAACTTACGAAGGAAGAAATAATTTCGTGGGTTAAAACGTGCATGCATTTTCCAAAACATTTGAGATTCTAACATATCGTGTTTGAATGGGATACAGACTCATTTTTCGATAAATTACAATATATCTACAACAATTTATATGTGTTGTACTTTATCATGGCTTCTAGTTCTCGTTCAGTTCCTGATATGTCAAAATTAGAACCTTTGGATGGTAGAAATTTTAAGTGTTGGTCCAAAAAATTGTTGATATTCTTTGAAGCCCTAGATCTCGATCATGTGTTAACGACTCTTGCAGTGCTCGCTATTATGGGTCCTCTAAACGAGGTCGAGGCTGGTCAAAACACCGAAGTTACGAGGAAGTTCGAAAAGGACAACAAGACTGTTTGCAACCATCTCCTTAATTATATGGTTAACAATCTGTTTGATCTATTCATCGTGCACAAATTTGCAGAAGTCATTTGGGATGCCCTAGAGAAGAAATACAGTGCTGATGATGCAGGAAAGAAAAAATATATTGTCGAAAATGGCTCGCTTTCGACGATGGTGTGTGGAAATTTTCGACGTCACGGCGGCAACCGACATCTCTTTCGATAAGAAAAAGAGGAAATGAAGAAGAGGGCCGCCTCCCATTATAAAGAGGATATTCCGGACATTTGAAAATCAGAACTTTTCCCTATCCCGTTCTTGCGAAGTTCGGGATACATTTCCTGCCAACGTGTCTAAACCCGGACTTCGAAAGTCCGGGATACGTCAAGCACGTAGATTAATCATGCTAATGACGTCCGTTAATACGAAGAACGGGATTTATAGTTTCCGTTCTTTGCAAGCTCGCGTGCGAATTCCCGAACTTCGCAAGTCCGGGCCCTATTCTCGAACTTGTAAAGTCCGAGCTGTGACAAATTAAAAAAGGTGCGACAATCATGTAATAAATTAAAAAAGGCAAGACAGTGAAGTCCGAACCTTTTCTCATGTTCTACTTTTTCGGGAAATTTTTTATTTTTATCACAAAATAGCGTCTAATTTTTGAAAATACCACGCATCGGTCTTTGGAATACCGGTGCGTTCAGCTGATCTTTGGAAGACCGGTGTAATGAAATATCGGTCTTCCAAAAACCGAGCGTCATTAACAAAATTAATCAAAGGTAATTAAGACCATACCGGTCATTCAAAAACCGATAGAGTAATTAACATATACCGGTCTTTAGAAGACCGGTATGTTTTAATTTTTTTTTTGTGTTAAAGTATTAATATATAATGATTTTATTATTTTTTTCGTTAATAAATTGATATATATTTATAAACGCGTAATGCAAACAAATCGAATTTTAAAACCAACCAATGTCAATAATTTTAATCATCTAAAAATGTCCTCCAATATTCCGAATCATTTGCGGGCTCTGGGATGTCTTGTGTGCTGCCAATGCCTAGCAAAACACTTGGGGCTCATATACCCTGAGTACCTCGCAAACTACTCGGGGGTTGTATACCCTGAAAACTACTAGGTGCTTGCATCGGCTGAGTAGCTATCGGGGTACACTCGTAATGCTATTCCCGATCAGGCACACCTGGACTTCCAAACCTCGACTGGAGAAATAATCTCAATTCCACCCCTGCCCCTCGCCACTGCTCCTCAGTCACACAATTTTCTACCATCTCCCCTACCCTATGATACTGTATACAATTAAAAAAGAAATTTATATTAATCAGTCGAACAAACAAATAAATAAATATTAAAAAGTGAAAGAATTAATTTTACCGTCAAGTTCAGCAGCGAGCTGTGGTCATATGGGACTCCCCT
>JAOYMZ010018022.1:0-35419 GCA_025802335.1 Pinguicula primuliflora
GGATCAAAATTCAACGGTCCAGATCAAAAGTGTTTCACGTGAACAGTTAAATGAGTCATTCGATCTGGACCGTTGAATTTTGATCCAACGGTCCAGATTAGAATTCAGCACCACCATTGGGCACCATCATTCTAGAGCTGAAAATTACTCTATATCTAAATATTAAAACAGGACGGTTTGACACTTTCAACTATACCTTTGTGATCTTTTAAATGAAATAACACTTTTTACTCTTTTTTTTTTATCTTTTTCATCCCTTCTTATTACCCTCAAATCCTAGGTACGTCGGGGTTCTGTTTTCACCGTGGCTTTAGGCACGGATTATATCTAGTTATAATTAAAATTGAATTTTTAATAATTGTCATTTATGAACTTGTACAAATAGCACATATCCTACAAATAAGAACAAATAGTAAAAAAAGTACAAGAATAACCATAAGAACCTCTCCTTAGTAAAGTTTGGAACTCCACCATACTTTATTGTATTTCAATTGACAAAAAATTATTTTGTTATTGATTCAATAATGCTATAAATTTTGATTTTGTTGACTATAAAGAAAGAGGTGTTCAAATCTTGAGTATGGTCTATCCTTACCCAGTCTCTATGTTCATGCTTGTATCCACTGCCTGCACCCGATGGATAAATGGGTCTATTGTTGGACTAACGGCCATAAGCCTAAAATTTGGTAGGATCGGGTCCTGGCCTTCCAACAATCCCTTGCATTCTATTACAGAAAAATCTTCTATTGCCGGTTACTTATATCCCGATTAATGATATACAATGCCGAATTGTAATTTTAGACATTGGTGTTGTAATCTAACGGTCAAGATTAATCTCATCTTAAAAATATGATTATTAATAAACAGTTTTAACTCAAATATGAGATTGATCTAAGCTGTTGGATCGCAATATTTCATTAGTCGGAATATCGACAACTAAGATTATAATTTTGTACCATATTTCATTAGTCGGAATATAAACATTTAGGATGAGAATTTCTCCTCTATTACATCCTTAAAAATTAGACCGTTAAACTATAATATCTTTATTTTATATTTTACTTTTTAATAAGGTTCGAGAAAGTGCTGGGTACTCCCTGTATGCTGGGCGGTCTAGGAGCCTCCTAGGCGGTCAAACCGGTCGCCTAGGTGGTGCACAGTCGCCAACAAATTCATTTTATTTTATTTGCATATATTAATAAAATAAATAAATTTAAATGATAAAAAATAAAAAATACCAGTATACGTGAATGCATACACAAATAATTAACCAAATACAATTAAGGGGAGTCATATAATATCAAAAATACACAAATCCGAAGTTATTTACCCCGTGTTCATGCACTATAAACTTATCATCGATGATGCATATTTTATGTTGAAATAATTAGAGTTATTTTTTGTGAATCTGATGTTGGTCATCGCGGGGACAAACTGGGTATGAATTATTTTTCTATCACAAATAAAAAATAATTATCCAAAATATAACAGTGCATCAAGATATAATGTTATAAGTTTATAAAAAAATCAACACAATTCATTTCAAAAAAAAATTCGAGCTAGTATAAGTGTTCAAGATAACGGTCTTCTAGGCACCCTAAGCGGCCCTGCGCGGCTGCGAAGGCAGCCAGTGTGCCCCCCAGGACCCCAGGGCGACAGTCCTTCCGTTCCCGGGCACCCAGCCAGACCGCACAGGATAAATTCGGAACGACATGATATTTTTTACCTCCTAGACGGCACATAGGCAATTTAAATGACCGAACTCTCGAACAATGCTTTTTAAACACGAATTACTATTGAGATGTTCTTAAAAAATTAATGATTAATTACTTCTACAATTTCATAATAAACATATACTTAATTTTTTTATTTGAAAAAATAATAAAATGTTTTCTTGATATATTTTAAAATAAAATAATATATATAATATTTTCTTGATAATATTTTAGAATAAAATAATATATATATAATATTATTGGTCGTACTCTGACCATGTCTGAACTCGAATACGTGAAGTTTAGTCCAAAATTATTTCTCATTCCTTGACATCCAAAAAGATTAATGAGGGATTTCTGACTCTTTAGAATTTTTTTACCAAATCCTACACTATGCAGTGTATCTAGGTAGTGCTCCTTATCTATCTTGGTAGATAACCTTGTTATAGTTTGTATTATGTTATTACTTATTAGGACATGTGGTGACATAATTTTATACATGCATTTTCAATTCCGGCCATTAGGATTGTCCGTTGACGGAATTGGGCACATTGTTAGAAAGCTTATACATAGGAGATCATAAGCCCCATGTTTAGTTTCAGAAGTCGCCAGAATTTTCTAAAACCCTATTTAGGACTACTTAACCCAAGAGGAAATGTGAACCCTAGATTAAACGGTGATAACGTCGTCGGAATATCACCAAAACTTGAACATATTCAATTTTATGCATAAGCTTTCTAACGATGTGCCCAATTCCGTTAACGGACAACCCTAATAGCCGGAATTGAAAATCATGTCTAAAATCTTGTCACCGAGTCCGTTAATAGATAATGTTGGTAGCAGAAATTTTAAATTGTGCACACTCTACTATCATAGCTTAAATACATAGTCAAAATCTTGTCATGTGAACAAATGTTAAGGAGAACACCTGCACAAGTGAATTCTGCCTATTGCCATCATCCGCTTCAAAAACTGATCCAACTAATAAAAAACATATACTCGGTGGACTAAAATTCAGGTGATTTCAATGTAAGTAATTATAAAGGCAGTGAGTTCTGGCTAATGCCGTCGCCTTTATCAAAATTGATCACTCTAATAAAAAATCTATTCACGATAAACAATGAAATCCCATCCATAGACAGGTTTTCTTTTCGATGACTTTATTGTCCGTAGGGTTGTAAACGAGCCGAGCTCGAGCTCGGCTCGCGAGCTTAACGAGCCGAGCCTGTTCGAGCTCGTTAAGTTTAACGAGCCCAACTCGGTGTTCGAGCTCGGTTCGAGCTCGGTTCGAGCCTGTTCGCGAGCGGCTCGCGAGCCTGTTTGCAAACGAGCTCACGAACCGAGCTCGCGAGCCGAGCTCACGAACACGTTTGCGAACATGCTCACGAACGAGCTCACGAGCCGAGCTCACGAGCTTTTTATTATTTTTTTGTTTTTTTTTATTTTTTTTTATTTTTTTATTTTTTTTGATTTTATTTAATATATATAAAAAAATAAATAATATAATATTATTATATTAAAGCTCGCGAGCGGCTCGTTAAGAGCTCGCGAACAAGCTGGAGCTCGTTAAGACTGTTCGCGGACAGAAGTTCGGGCTCGAGCTCGTTAAGGTTTTCGAGCCGAACGAACGAACTTTTATCGAGCCGAACTCGAGTTTGTTCGCGAGCGGCTCTGTTCATTTACAGCCCTAATTGTCCGTAACTTCTAACCCTAATATATCAACTAACCCATACAAAAAGTTGTGAATTAAGACTTAGAAATTACCACCAACCTGATTAATTATAAATTTACAAACAAGTTAGAGCAATATGATTTGTAGAGAAATTTTCCTCTGCTCACCAATTGCTTGCAAGACAATACCTTATTTGCAGGACAATGAATCTGTATCGTCGATTTATAAATGGACGACCCAGATTAAAAGATAGTTAATATGACTCACGTGAGGCATAACAGAGAGAAAGACCAGTTTTGTCTTCATCAACCAGCGTGGCCTTCTTCAACAAAAGTCGCCCTTAGCGGACTCGTCTCAATCGCTGCGGGTCATCAATTTCCCAGAACAGGGCCGTGATCTATAAATTTCCAGTGATGTCAATAAAAATGGAAGACCATCAATTTCTTTGAAGGCAAAGCGCAGGTAGATTGATAAGAATTCCCAATGTACAGGCTCCCAAATTTGCAAACGGTACCTCGCTTGAATCCTGGTTTAGTTTTATGCACAATTTCACGGTCGAATTCTGGTTCAGTACCTCGCCGATCGAAGGATGAGGAAGGCTGAGCTTCAGCCATTTGGGCACCACCGACGGGTCCGGAGAAGGGTCATCCGCCATTTGATTCCACAACCGAGCTCTACAACTCACAGAATGTATCAATACTTCTAATTTCAAAACCCCAACCTTCAAACCCATCAAGTTGAAGAAGGCACAAATTTTTTGTTGAATAGGGCGACAGATTTTTGGTCAAAAAGGCGACGAATTTCTGGTGAAGAGGACTGCAACACATTTTTCTCTCTGTTAATCACGTGAGTCATCTAAGTGACTCTTTTAATCCGGGTCGTCCATTAAAAAATCGACGATGCAGATTCATTGTCCTGCAAATAAGGTATTGTCTTGCAAGCAATTGGTGAGCAGAGGAAAATTTCTCTGATTTGTTTTCTCATGTATATATTTTTTATTTGATGTGGCTAATTCCGGCTATGGATAGTAACAATAGCTTAAATTCACTTGGCATATAATAAAGTTGTCACAAGGTTGTAGATCTCTAAATATAATGATAAAATTTATATATTAATTCAATTCAGGTGTGATTAGATTTAAAAATAAAATTTTATTGATTTTATTAAAATTTAAAATTATTTTAAATGATTTTTTTATTCCGTCAGGTGTTTTATTGATTTTGTGGGTTTTTCAATGGGTATTTTCAATGGTACACTTCCGTACATACCTCAAGTACTTGAGTCGAGGAAGAAGCAGTTCGTCTATACCGGACGGATACCTGCAATTCGTTCTCTGGTCTTTGTGTGCAGACGTAAGGAGGTCTCCTTAGTCGAATCATCCCAATGTTAAACCGAGCTCTTCGTCCGCTTATATGTCTTTTTACTCTTTAGTTTCTCTTAACAATTCTGGGTTATTGAGAAAATGGCTGTAGGAATTAAGGAGAAATTCCCAGTGGGAATGAGGGTTCTTGTGGTTGATGATACTCCAATTTGCTTGAAGTTGTTGGAAGCAATGTTGAGAAAATGCCAATATCATGGTATGCTCTGTTGCTCTGTTTCGTATACTGATTTTAATCATTAATATCTACAAGCATTAGGGCCATTAGATTTGATTAAATTTCTTAATGCAGCTGTTTTCCCGTACTGTGTCGGTCCCTATCTTATCTGGTTTGTTTTGATTTTACTAATTTTGATGTGTTGTTTCATTGATTCTAGACATTTAATGTTATCCCGTAATCCCATAAACAGAATGTGACATGTTAATCATGTTATCTAACTATTTCCATGTATTTGAACGAAGCAAACTCCCTGAGATTATGCTCTCAGATGGCATGAGCTAGACACTTGTATTCACCTTTTTGTACCAGATTCCCTTGTCCTCATCTAAAACCATTGTTGTTTTCGTCAGTTACTACTGCAAGTCAGGCAAAGGAGGCACTGAAGATGCTGAGGGAAAATCCGAATCGATTTGATTTGGTGATCACCGATGTATATTTAGCTGATATGGATGGTTTTGAGTTTCTCGAGATTATGAGTGCTGAAATCGATCTCCCTGTCATAAGTAGGCATTCTTAAACAGTGTAATCTCATTCTAATGAAGTGTTATATTAACTCAGCCAGTCCAGTAGATTTATGGTAAGTTCTAGAGTTTTGGTCTTGACACATTTTTTGTTGCAGTGATGTGTGCAGATAATGATCCTGAACTTGTACGGAAGGGCGTCATTCATGGCGCTTGTGAGTTTTTGTCGAAACCGGTACTGATGCCGGAGCTGAGGAATATATGGCAACATGTGATTAGGAGGGAAAAGCTTGATACGAAGAAGAACATAAACGCATCATCTTCTGATCAACATAAGGCTAATCCTACAAGTGCGGACGAAGAACGAAGGTCTCCATTGGGGGACAATACATATCAGAATGCCAAGATCATTGGAAAGAGAAAAGACGAAAAAAATATTAAGAGGGAAAGTGAGGAGCCAGGGAAGAAGCAACGAGTAGTATGGACAAAGGCGCTACATGACATGTTTCTTGCAGCTCTGCACCAGTTGGGAATAGAGAGTAGGTTCATCAAATTTTAGCTTTGCACTTTTGGATGTTTCCATTTTATCTTGATGACCACATTCTATTTTTCTAATTTCCAAATGTAGATGCAGTGCCTAAAAAGATTCTTGATCTAATGAATGTCGAGGGCATTTCAAGGGAGAATGTGGCGAGCCATCTCCAGGCACTAATAAATTATTCTCTTCCTTTTTCTCTGCATGGAACTTGAAGATGGCTGACTAGAGTGACTTAAACGAGGCGTGATATAGGGCACCACTTTCACACACCACCTTTACTCCACCTGTGATGGGTCATAATTCAATTGGATGAAATGTTTGACGGGGTTTTCAAACATCCAATTAACTGCTGACACATCAGTTAGTGGTGTCCTATATCGTTTTTCGACTTAAACTGACCCCTCTCTTAAACTTGTGTTGTTGCAGAAATTCAGACTTAACCTGAAAAGGAACAATCAAGGTGCATCTCAGGATAAGTTTCCTATATGCATGGGTCCAGTGAATATGCTTAGTGGTTCTCAACATTTGGATGGAGCAACACTAGCAAATAACAGAACCTTGGTGGCTTACCAAAATGCTCCAAGCATAACTGCTATCAACAAATCAAGAAACTTTGCAACTCTCAGTACATCAACAGACCCCAGAGCAACAATTTTCGGCTCCCGAAATTTGTCCAACAATAGCCCAGTAATATCATCTCCAGACAACATGCGTGCACTTAGTGGTGTAGGATATGGAATTCCAGTCAGATCAGGTTATTCTTACTTCCAGGATTCATTGAAACATGCTCAGAAATGGGAAGGATACTGAGATTCTCCAATCCCGGACAAGCTGTTTGATTCCACATGGTCATTGGCCTTTTCATGATCAGTTCACCAGGGATTGTTATTCTCCAAACACCTATTGGGTAGGAAGCAACACAGACAAACTTTCTTCCTACGCTCGAAGATCTATTGGGTTCTTAAACCTGCAGATTCCCACGAGTTTGGGCCATAATAGTGGGCTGTTGGGAGACAATAGGTACATGTTTGTGGATGGACAATCCAAACCAAATGCTTCAACTATAACTGATCAAAGTGACTGCTTGGCTACTGAATCCAGGGCCATGTTCAACGATGGCAACTTTCTCTCCGACCACCGGAACATAGAAGATGGATTTACTTCTCAATCTGATCATGAGCTGTGGGTGAATGGACTCATCCGTATGGTAATAATCACAGCATGTTTTGTTATTTCTAATTCTCTGTACATGTTGTTTCATATTTAATGACTTGTGTTTTTCTTATGTGCAGGATAATGATGAAGCTAATGGAAATTGCGAGTTTAGCTTTGATCCCTCACTCAAATAGGAATAAGGCATGCTTCAAGAACAATTTTCTCTATGAAGCATCTATTCGTTAGTAGTTACTCTATGTAAGTTTCTTTTTTTTTTTTTGAACATTATTCGTTGGAGTTTGCCTCTTCAATTCCGCGTCGATGAAGAAGCTCCTCATTTGAATCAGACTCAAAACTATGAATAAGGCATGGCATTTCTACAGCACAGAAACAAGAATCATACATGGTGAGTTACCTATCATGGTAGAATGCATAGAAAAATTTTATGCTCCCGAGTTTATATGCTGATTAATGATCATTAGGTCTAAAATTCTAATTGTGCACGTCATATTCACATCATTTGTACCTAAACTCATTAATCTGGATATGACGTCATGTACTTGAAATGTTTAGAGAATGTAAATATAAAGACTTAACTTGTATGTATCTAAAAGTCTAAATGCAAGCACCAACATTGCAAGCAGAAAATATGTATATCTATATATATAAAAGAGTGTTCGGATACCGACCATTCGGCCAACAATCAGACACCAATTAGATGTGGAGGCAAACACCTCCGCACACTGGCAGAAACTAGGGGGTGTTAGGCCCTGGATGTGGCACGGGCCCAATTTGAGACTGCCAGAAAAATAGAGCTGAAATTTAGTCCGCTCAAAAAAAGATATAATAGCCTGTGTTCGAATTTGGGTCTAGTTCAGCACTTGACTGCAGCGACCATGTTGGACGAAATCCGTCGGGTCCATAATCTCTTCCCAATTCTTTTATATTAACATATTTTTAAGAATTTTCTTATTATCGAAACTCAACAATCCAAAATTAAGTGATTATCATCCAAACCGACAATTTAGATTGTTGGATTAAATTGATGTACGATAATTGATGCAAATTTGATGGCCTAGATTAGGGCTGTCCAATCGATATTCCGGTACCGGTCCGACGTTGGACCGGTACCGACAGGTTATCTTCTGGTACCCATTTTGGGTACCGGTATCGGTACCGGTGTCGGCCGATATTGGTAGCTTGTTGTACTGGTATCGGACCGGATTTGCATCCGGTACCGGTACCAACAGAATAGGTAGATTTTGGCTGATTTCTGCATCAAGCCATCAACCTGTTATGAACCTGTTACAACTTCAACATCTAATGGCCAATAATCTAACAACGAATCAAGATCAATGATAGTTACGATGCAAACAAACCATATAACAACATTCAAAAACGGTAACCACAGTCCAGTGTTCACAATACCACGAGAATAACCATAAGTTTTAAATCCAAACCACAACTACAAGTCCGAAGCCAAACCACTTGTCCAATGCCAAACCTCAAGTCCAAATCCAAACAACAAGTCCACACCACAACCAGAATTAAATTTTCAAACCACAAGTTCACACGACAAGTCCACCACAACCAACCATGTCCATAATACAGCAAGATCGTCATTTTAATGTGGCAACAATGCTTCATCTGATTTCGTTGAGAAAACTCATCGGATCTTCCAAGAACTCTACATAAAACATAAAATATACGTAAAGACATTAGGCTATAAAACATAAAACATAAATGATTTATATTTATAATATATTCTGAAATATATATATTATCTTCATATATGGCGATCGCGGTAGGATCTTCCGTCCCCGCGTCATCCTTCAAATCACTGTCCTGCGGCTCAAACTGAAAACTCATATGGGAAGGAGCTCTAAGATAGGTCATAGCAGCATTCTTCATCCAACTCTGGGCACAAATGAGTGCTTCTGCTGTACCAGTTCCTAAAGAACTCCTAAAACTACTCAAAACTCGTCCTCCTGTGCTAAAAGCGGACTCCGATGAAACAGTGGTTATTGAGATTGCAAGCACATCCCGAGCAATCTGGCTAAGGATAGGATACTTAGACTTACTATTTCTCCACCACATTAAAATATCGAAATCTTCTTCTCCTAGAACAAGTGGTTCTACCAAGTATCTCTTCAGTTTAGTAGTATTCTCTTGTCCAATCTCCTGCTGCACTTGTTGAAGGAATTTCTTACTGAGTCCTGCTGAACTAGAGCCTGAAGATGAGGCACCACTAGAACTAGGAACCCAAAAGACTGTCTGAGCTCTCCCTCCATCATACAAAGACAGGTACTCTTCAAAAATCTCATTCAATGATTGTCTCACTATCTTGAACGCAATCTCTGCCTTCTTATCTATAATTAAATGAATGTCACCATTTAAATATCAATAAAAATGTGTAATGAAATAGAGCTATGATCGTACCTCCAACCAGTGAAGTATCAAACCAAAATTTGAACCATTGAAACTTGCACCTTGGGTCAAGGACAGTGGCCATGAACAAAAACTTGTTGAGTGTATGTTTGTGCCTCTCGTCCACACTTGTCAACTCACCCCAATACTTGATGTACTTTGTTTTCATCTTCTTGACAATGTTTGCCAAATCATTATCATCACTCAAAGCAGCTTCATCCAACTCATCTTCTATTTTCATCAATTCTTGAAACAACTTATTCGAAGTAGGAGTTGCGGAAGCAGAGAATGTATGAGTGACATCATAGAACAACTTGAAAAATGGCAGAAAACTCTTAACGTGCAAATAATTATAAAACTATCAGCGAAAGCTATTAACGAAAGCTAAAGCGAAAGCTATTAACAATAAGACATGCTTGTTTGGTGACTAGCCTCATACCTGGACCCAACCAGCAGTAGTCGGAGGCCCTAATTTCCCTCTCGCTTCATCGTACAGATAACTGTAGAACGCATGATCCTCCACCATGTCCTCAAAAATAATAATGTACTTCACAGCAGATTTCAACATAACATATGTAGAGTTCCATATCGTGGGAACATCTAACTGAAGAAATCCTTTGTCTCCAAGCTTCTTCATCTTCACATGATGACTAAACAGAGCTTCTCGTTGAGGAGAAGACTTGCAAAACTTCACAATATTTCTCACACGAGAGATAGCGTAATTATGTTCAGTCAAACTATCTTGAAAAATCAAGTTCAAGATGTGAGCACAATACCTCGTGCAGAATCTCATGTCGCTTGATAATCTGCCTCCGATCATCACATCACCATACAAAGTTATCTGACGTCTCCTCAATGTTTCGAGGGCAACATCATTGTTCGTGGCATTATCAACAGTGATGGTCAACAACCTAGTAATCTCCCAACTTTCCATCAAGGCTTCTATCTCCGAACAAATTGAAACACCCTTATGATCACTAATTTTTCGAAAACCCAAGATCTTTCTTTGCAACGACCAATTCTTATCAATCCAATGCCCTGTGATCACCATGTATGTCAAATTCTGCCTTGAAGTCTATGTGTCTGTCGTTGAGGATTTGCTTCAAGCAGTCTTTGCTTCAACTTCAACTTCTCCTCATAATACATACCCATACAACCCATGTGACACGTCTGTCTAAATATCATCTTGAAACGAGGATCCACATCCTAGATAATCAGAGCAAAGTCAATCTTGTTCGCATGGTTGAAAGGTAACTCATTCAATATAACATGCCTAGCGATTTTCCTCCTCCACGCCTTCTTATCAAACCTGCAAAATAAATAAACAAACAATTATTTCACGCCTTCTTATCAATTATCATACATTAATGATTATTCCACCTTTTATACCTTTGCAGTATCAACTGTCCAACATCGCTACTGTTCGATGTACTAGCATCGAATGAAAGTGTGGCCTATCTTCCTGATCCTGCTGCTTGTCCTTGAGCCGCCTTTCTTTTTTGACATCCTTTGTAATGTTTTATCATAGTACCCGTCCCGTAAATATTAGTTCCACAATTCACTGGTTCTCCACAAAAATTACACTTGGCGTTCGGCTTCAAGGGATCTACAGGTGAAATGACCTCTGTGAAAAATGCCCAATAAGGGCTAGTCTTTGCTCTCCTTTTCTTTTGTGCAGGAGCTTCAGTCTCTATACTTTGAAGCACTTCCTCCTCAATTGGATTTGTAGGTAAGGGATCGTGGTCGGCCATCTTGAAGGGAGAAATACACAAAAATCAAAGAAGGCAACATTGTTAAAGAAATAACTACAACAACTAATGAACTGATAAAATGACAAATAAAGAGTTTTTTCAAGCTCCATAACCTCAATTGGAACAAAGAGCAAGACATCTTACAATCACTAACACTAAACAATCTTCGAATGGCAGAGATAAGATGGTCAGTAGAGATGATCCAAAACTTGTATTTGATGTTAATACATGTAGGAGTAGACAAGATACAGAAAAGTGCAGCACCGTGAAAGAAATGGTAGAAAATTTTTTGAAAGACAGGTGTTCTATGGTGAGGACATGAAGAAGGACCTAAACATGATCTTCCTGGAGATGGTTTCTACTAATATAAATATAAAGATCCACTCAACAGAAAACACTTCAGAAACGTTAACAAGGGTAACAAGATAAGATTAACATAGCATGCCTAATTACATCAAAACTTATTTGCAACAGGCAGAACATCTTCCCGCACTCTTCACGAATCTGCTATGAAAAACCATTCACCCGTTAAAATAGAATATAGTTTGGTTCAATTTCATATCACAAAATATGAACTATAGCATACGAGAATATAGTTTGCCATACATTACATCAAGTGTACGAACTAAATTAGCATCAAGAAGGATGGACGAGAGCAGATCAGTGGTTAGGTCACATAATTCGCAATTTTGCATAACAACACTAAGAAAGTAGTTAAGCAATGCTTCAATTTCCAACCAAGGAATGTGATGCGATGCAAAGAAGAGACGACGGTCGGAAGAGACGACACAAAGAAGAGATGAAGCTCAGCAATGCTTCTACGGTGCGGGTTGCGACCTGCGGGCTGCGAGGGTTTTTTCTCCAAAGAAAAGAGAAGATTGTAAGAATGACTGGATGAAGAGGCGACCTACGAACTTGGGCTGCGAGGGTTTTTTCTCCAGAGAAAAGAGAAGTAAGAACTAAGAATGACTGAATGAAGAAGCGAACGAAGTGTTTTTAGAAATAACCGATCCTTACTGGGTAACCGGTCACTGGTAATGGTCCTGGGACCAGTACCGATACCCGACCGGTACCGGTAGTCGGTATCGGTCCTAATATGGTACCAGTTGTACCGGTATCGGCAGTCAGTTTTGGACACTCTTAGTGACGTGACACAAAGAAGAGACGACGCAAATAAGAGATGAAGCTCAACAATGCTTTCGCGGTGCGGTGCGGGCTACGAGGGTTTTTTCTCCGGAGAAAAGAGAAGTAAGACTGTCAGAATGACTGAATGAAGAGGCAATTTGCGGGATCGGGCTGCGAGGGTTTTTTTCTCAGGCGAAAAGAGAAGTAAGAACTAAGAATGATTGAATGAAGAGGCGAACAAAGTGTTTTTAGAAATAACTGGTCCTTACCGGGTAACCAGTACCAGTACACATGAAAATGGTACCAGTACTGGTTACCTAACCGGTCGCTGGTTATGGTACCGATACCGGTACCGGTAGTCGGTATCGATCGTACCGGTACCGGCAATCAGTTTTGGACACCCTTAGGTCTGGATCCGCCCTAGAGATGGGGTGGGTCACAGGTTCCCAACAGGACGGATCTAGATTGTCATCCCTAAATGGGTGTGGCAGATGTTGAAGATCATTAAGGAGTTGAGGAGAAAGGGGAAGCTGAGGATTCATAAAGCAAACAAGACGAGGAACAATCTGACTCTTTAGTTGCCATTAAGGATAGAATGGTGGTCAAGTCTGGAAGAAGAAGGAAATTGTGAATCTTCAAAGGAAGATAACAGCAACATGGCAAAGAAGAAATGAGTGCAGAGGAGACAAATGTCGAACAAAGAATTATGTGTGGCGAACAAGACAACCAAGATGATACAACAAAGATCATAGCAAAGAAGCAGAAAGCTGAAAAATATATTGAAGAGCAATGGATGAATGAGACTCAGGAATTCATACTAAATAGCAAACACAAAACTAGCATGTACATGAATAACAAGAAGTAATTCCTGAAACACCTGAACCAGTAAAAGAGGAGCCTAGTTTTGTCGCAGAGACAATGAAGGTGCAGTTATGAAAGGAGCAGACACCAAAAAAGGGCGAAACTAGCAAACACGAGAAGAAAAAACAAAGAAAGGAGCAAAGAAAAGGCATCAAGACAACCAGATGTTATATACGAGATAAATAGGGGAAGATTTAATCAAATCTTCCCCCATATTTCCCGGGTTTACATTCCTATAATTCCGGGATTTACCCTAGATATGAAACCGTTAGCAACCGTCTATAAAAGAGTGATTGTGCACATTGTAAAGGGGTGAAAAGAAAGGAGAATAAAAAGGATGAACTATTTTCTCCCGTGGATGTAGGCTAAGCCGAACAACGTAATTCTTGTATGTTGTGTTTATTTTTCGTGCCTTCATGGTATCAGAGCAGGAGACGAATCCCGTTATCGTCATTTACCAATAGGAAGAAGTGTGTGATTGTGCAATGGCAGAAATGGCGGCCGTTCTAGTAGAGGCAACGAAGGTCCTCGACGAGCAACTCGTGGCAATCCTACAAGAAAAGAACAACTCGTTAGTCATGAAGGGAGAATCAACAAAACACTGTAATATAAAGCTTGCTGAAGTTCTTGATAATAAGAACTATTCGATTTGGAAACGAGGGATGGAAATTGCACTTGGCTAGATCGAGCATATCACTGGGGAACCGGCACCATCCAAGGAGGGGAAGCTCGGATACCAGGCGTGGTGGGAGCGAGATTTGTAAGTCTTCCATTGGATCACCACAAATATGGAGCAAGGTATCGCCAGGCAATATCTCAACTTTTCCACATCTTAGGACTTATGGAAGGCATTGGTAAAAACCTTCCAATCTGGCAAAGATAACCTGCAATTATATGATCTCACCACAAAAGTAGACAGCCTAAAATAGGGACAACTCACAATCGAGGAATATTACAGCTTGAGCAAAAATCTGTGGATGGAAGTAAAACGAAGATGGCCGAATCCGATGAAGGATTCAAACGACATCCTAATCTTTAACAAAATGCAAGATGAGCATCGGTTGTTCAAATTTCTCCACGGATTGGACAATACGTTTGGGACAATTGTACGAGACATTCTAAAGGAACGAGAATCACCAGACATTGGCAGTGCGTATGTCAGAATCCAGTAGGAGGCAACGCGTGGAAACATACTGGGACCCATGGGTTAGAGCAGTGGACCGGGTCAAAACCCTAGCGAGTCCAATTTGGGCCTCGGGTCGGGCCTCATCATCCAACATGGGCCAGGGTCGGATCAATTGACTGGGCGATAAGTTCGAAGACAAAAACTGGGCCAGGTTGCGAAGTGGGTGAGGCCCACTATGGAGCAACAGCAGGAGCGTCATCCGAGAATAGATCTGGGCCCGAGAACACCGCACTGACATGATGTCCACCGGCAGTAACTCCACTGCACCACTACCCTCCGCCGCTACAATGCCAGCCGGAAAATGATCGCAGCGACTTCAATTCTTTTCGACCTCGGGAAACTCGCTACTGCAACAATTGTGGAATACAGGGATATTTATGAAGGGACTGTCGTAGAAACGACTTCTCACGAGGGAGGGGAAGGCGAATCACCGGCAACTGGAAAAATCGAGGCAACATCGCCATGGGCGAAGGCTCAGAAGATGACCACGGGACGAATGGCTTCGCAGCGATTAGAATGGGAAGGCGAGATACCACTCCAGACCACCGCGACGACCGTATTTGGAGAAACCAACGAGATTACAGAGCTGAAAGCTCAGGAACAGGTGAGCAGTCGTACGACCGAGATGGAGGATTCGAGAAGAGAAGTGAACCGACAGGGAAAAGTCATGCAGGTATATCGATATTGCGTGTAAAATTACACATGTCACCTGATATTTTGAATTGGACTGAACCGGACCAAGGGTCATTGGGCTGGAAGAAAATTTGTTTTGCAGGAGGTAAAATAGGGACTGGGCCGAAATAGGAAAGAGAACAGACCGAAATAGGGAAAAATGGCCTTCTGGGCCAAAATATTTTACGGACGGGTGCTTCGGTGATTTTAACGATGATTTGTGCTATGCTTTACTCAATTCTAATTCTAATAAAACTCGTGAGTGAATTTTTGATTGTGGTGCGACCGATACGGTCACTTATGATGCTATGGATATTACAAGTTGTCAGGTTCCTCGGAAGAAAATTATTCAGACTGCTAACGGTGAATCCTTGCAAGTCAAATGAGCTGGTTCTGTGGAAATTACTCCAGCCTTGAGACTGTCTAATTGCTTATTTGTGCCAGCATTATCACATAAATTGTTATCTATCAGTCACATGACTAAGGAGCTAAATTGTGTCGTGCTTATGTATCCATCCTTCTGTGTCTTGCAGAATATTCAGACAAAGGAGATCATTGGGCGTGGCACTGAGAGGGCTGTGCTATACTATGTGGATGAAGTAGCTCCCTCGGGATGAATTCTAGCAACCAAGGAACCTCAGAGTGATATTGGGTGGTTATGGCATAGTCGATTAGGTCATCCGTCTGATGGGTACCTTAAGTCTTTATTTCCTAGGCTGTCTTGTTTTTCGATTAAGTGTGATTCGTGTGCCCGTGCTAAGACAGACCGTACTTTATTTTCTAGAAGTTTAACTCGTTCTGAGACACCGTTTGAGCTGATTCACACTGACGTGTGGGGTCTAGCTCTTGTTATTGGTGGGATTGATATTAAATATTTTCTGCTATTTATTGATGATTGCACACGGATGTATTGGGTATATTTCCTGAAGAATAAGTCTGATGTTTTTAGAAAATTCTCTCAATTCTTTTGTATGATCTAGACTCAGTTTGGTGGTGTTATGAAGATATTTTGAACCGACAATGGTGGAGAGTTCGTTAATTCGTCTATGTCGAAGTTTTTTGGTGAACATGGCTTAGTTCATCGGACCACATGCCCCTATTCCCCGGAACAGAATGGCATAGCAGAATGGAAAAATCAAATTTTGTTGGAAATCACCGTGCAATTATGATTGAATCCAGGGTCCCCACCAATTTCTGGCCCGAAGCAGTCGATACGACTATGTATCTTGTGAATAGACTACCCACCAAGGTTCTAAAATTGAGAACACCGTTACAGACCTTAACCTCTATCATTAGGGTGCCATCCTATCTCACCAGTCTGGCTCAGTTGTTTGGGTGTTCAGTCTTTGTTCACGTTCCAAAGTCCCTGCGGAACAAGTTTGAAGCATGTGCCATAAAGTGTGTATTCCTTGATTATGGGGTTAACCAAAAGGGATATCAGTGTTTTGATCCAGTTACTTAGCAGTTGTACACTACTCTCCACTGTGACTTTGTCGAGACAGAGTTTTATTTCTAGACGGTCCAATATAGTGCTCAGGGGGAGACTGTAAGGAGTGATTCACTAGATTGGATATCATATACCCCCTTCAGGTCCCAGGTCCACCTGTACAACCCATGCAACAGCCCGCCGTTCCCTATCAGCCTACTGAACCTGACAATGATCTTGCTTCTCCGGATATCGAGGTAACTATTCCCGAGAACCCTAATATATCTTCTTTGTCTGTGGATATTTTTGTGATTCCTATGCAGACTCTTATTGATGGTGTTGATGAGGAGCCTGCTGGACCTACACGTGTTCTTCCACCTTGTAGTACACGAGGCATTGCGGCAAAGAGATACTCCCCTGACCATATTCCGGGCTCCAAGAGGTATCCTGTGGCGAACCTATTTAAGGGGAGAGAATCCAAGTCAGCAAAGTCATTTGTGATGCACTTATATCATGAGGAGATTCCTAGAAATGTGCATGAAGCAAGTTCGAACCCAGAGTGGAGTCTAGAAATGGATACAGAGCACTAAAGGAAAATCAGACATGGGAGAGAGAGGGTCCGACTACTTGATGGAATGCATCCTGTTGGGTGCAAATGAGTCTATGCTATCAAGAGGATGGTAGATGGGTCCATTGAGCAATATAAAACAAGGCTCATAGCGAAGGGATACACTCAGACATATGGAATAGATTACTCAGAGACGTTCTCTCCTGTAGCGAAGATTGACACCATCCGTGTCCTATTTTCTATTGCAGTCAATTGTGATTGGCATCTGTATCAACTGGCTGTGAAGAATGCATTTCTTCACTGGATTTAGAAGAAGAGGTATATATGGAAGGGCTTCCAGAGTACACTAACAAGTTTTGTTTGGGGAAGTCTGCAGGTTGAAGAAAGCACTGTATGGCTTGAAGCAATCTCCTCGTGCATAATTTGGGAGATTCACACTGGTGATGAGAAAACTTGGTTATGATCAGAGCAATTCTGATCACACACTCTTTACAAAATGGAGAAATGGACGGCTGACATGTCTGTTGATGTAGGTGGATGACATGATTATCTCGGGAGACGATGCAGATGAGATAGCAGTATTAAAGAGACATTTATTCACTGAATTTGAGATGAAGGATCTTTAAATGCTGAAATATTTTCTGGGAATTGAAGTCATAAGGTCGAAGTTCGAAATTTGTATATCGCAGAGGAAGTATATTCTCGATCTTCTAGCTGAAACTAGGATGCTTGAGAGCAAGCCGGTGGACACTCCGATGATACCGAATCATGGGCTCAAGATAGTGGATGGCGCTCCTGCTGCAGACAAAGAATGCTATCGGTCTCATACTAGGCCAGATATTGCATATGTCGTTGGAGTAGTGAGTTAGTTTATGCACAAGCCACAGAAAGATCATATGGATGCAGCTGTAAGAATTGTAAGATATTTGAAAGGAACCCCAGATAAAGTAGTATTGTTTCGAAAGTTTGGCCACCTAGAAATAGAAGCATATACAGATGCAGATTGGACTGGGAGTCCTGTTGAACGGAAGTCAACCGTTGGGTATTGTGTATTTGTTGGAGGAAATCTTGTAGCTTGGAGGAGCAAGAAGCAGAAGGTAGTTGCCTTGTCGAGTGCTGAGGCCGAGTTTCGAGGGATTGACTGAGATTCTTTGGGTGAGGAAACTATTGGGTGAATTGGGCATCGTATCCGAGGGTACATGTCATTTGAGGTGCGACAATAAGGCTGCAATACATATCTCAGAAAATCCAGTACAATATAATCGGACTAAGCATATAGAGATTGATTGACACTTTACCAAGGAGAAACTCGAAGGCCAAATCATCACATTACCATATGTGAAGTCTGAAGATCAACTGGCAGATATACTCACCAAGGCGGTAGCAAGGCGGACATTTCATGATGTGATGTACAACTTGGGCATTGGACATCCCAATACTCAACTTGAGAGGGAGTGTTAGATATGAGATGAATAGGGGAAGATTTAATCAAATCTTCTCCCATATTTCCCGGGATTACATTCCTATAATCTCGAAATTTACCCTAGATATAAAATCGTTAGCAGCCGTCTATAATAGAGTGATTGTATACATTGTAAAGCGGGTGAAAAGAAAGGAGAATAAAAAGGGTGAACTATTTTCTCTCGTAGATGTAGGCTAAGCCGAATCACGTAATTCTTGTGTGTTATGTTTATTTTTCGTGTCTTCACCAAATAGAAAGAGATGAATAAAAAACTCAGAAAGGATTGGGAATTAAGAATGGACAAAAGCAAAAATGCAAAAAGTAATGAGCAGGTGGTAGAAGACAGTGGAAATGAGAATCAGCGGAGCACAAATGATGTAGAATCTATCACACATTGCTCAATCATGGCCACAAACTCCAGAATATTGAGAGATGAGGTGCAATCTATTATCAAAACAAGGAAACAGATTGGAGTAAATCATGGAGCAGGAGAACAAGGAATTTTTCAGAAAATTATGAACATGGAAATAAGGTATGGGAAGTCAAAAAAGGATAACACTGAAGAAAAAAATGTTGAGAAAAAAGGTCTGAGAGGTCAAGGGAACATCCAGAAGGTGAGAAAACAGAAAAGGTAAACAATGCAGCTTATAACTTATAATGCCAGACGGCTAGGTGGGATGCCCAGGAGAAGATAGATTGCAGGTTTATTAAAGTTGCACAAGATTGATTTTGTTGCAATTCAAGAAATCAAGAAGGAGGTGGATAGCATACAACAGATTGATGAATTGGGGAAGCGATGTCTGATCAACACCTTCTCAATTGAAGAGATCAGAGAAGCCGTAAAAGGATGTGATGGAGGGAAAAGTCCAAGGTCGGACGGAATAGATTTCAAGTTCATCAAACAGTTTCAATCCACTATGGAAATGGACGTTGTAAAGCTGTTTGCAAAAAAAAAGACACTCCATTACAGGTGTAAGACTATAGGCCTATGCCCTTAATTGGTGCAGTATATAAAATCATATCAAAAGTGTTGGCTGACCAATTGAGCAAGGTGTTGGACAACGTAATATCCCCCCCACAATCAGCATACATCGGACAAAGGCAAATTATGGATGATATACTCATTACCAATGAGGTTGTTGCTGAGATGAAAAAGAAGAAAAAAACAGCAATTCTATTCAAAATAGATTTTGAAAAAGCCTACGACAGTGTCAACTGGAATTTTTTTGATAAAATGGCAGAGAAAATGGGAATTTCAAAGCAGTTCAGAGAATGGATACTAGAATGTTTAAATTCAGTCACATCTTCAGTATTGATAAATGGAAGCCCGACTGCTGAATTTAAACCACAAAGAGGTTTGGGGCAAGAAAATCCAATATCCCACTTTTAATGTATAATAGTGGCTAAAGGATTATCAATGATGGTCACGATGTAATGGTACGTAGCTTTCGAACCTTACACGCTAGGATGTTAACTTGTTACGAGCTTGAATGGTGATTCATCATATCTTAAGCAAGTTCTTACATGAGGTTGAGTGGTATCATACATGGTCTCACCTAAGTACATATAGTACAAGCACATATATTTATAGTTATATGAATAATTATATATATAAACATTACTTGTTAAATGGTGTACATGAAATTTATTTGTGGCTAAACTAAAGGTTACGGGTTAATTGAACGAATTAAAAGGGGGCCGAGAGAGAAAGAATCTGGATCCCTAAATGCAACCTTTCACAAATTGAAATAGGAAGGGGGAAGAACGGGAGCTCGGCGAGATGGGCTTCAATTGTAGCTACGCATCGGTTGGAGGAGGGGAAACGACGGATGTAGAGTCATTGCCATAATCATCGCGACCGTTTGTATAGCCGAAGGAGAGGGAGAAATTTCTCCATAAATGGCGATGAATTACGCAGGGGATAACGTCCAAGAAACGGCTGGGAATTGGGTATAAAGATCACCATGAAGAGGCAGAAGAAGCACACTACCATTATCTCACTCACGATAAGCAGCAACGTAGAGGAGCAGGAATTGGAATCCACCGAGGGTGAAGAGGACGAGATTCTCAACAAAAGTGGTAAGGAATCAGGGGGTTAAGGAATTGTATAGGGTTTTCCTTATGCCAAGCTAAATTTTTGGTTATGCTCTGTGATTCGAAACACCATGACTTGGGGAGAATTCTCCTAGTTGCAGCATTTTCTTCAAAAAGGGTTCTTGTTCAATTATTCCACTTAGAATTAGTATTTGCGAAAATAAAGCATGACATGTGTTTTAGGGGAGGAGGCTTGCACTTTTTGAAGCATTGAAAGTTATTCTCAAAGTTTTGATTTGGTTTCTGGGATAACCATTTTGAAGGATGAATGTCATTTCTTTCCCTGAACTGAAATTTTCTTAAGGGCTGCTAGAAGAATGTTTTTTTTGGTGTGGAATCCTGTCATGGTTCCGGTTGCGTGAGTTGTGAGGTTAATGAGCTTAGACTCTAGAGGGGGTGTGGTTGAGTGATGAGAGGTTAATGGTAATTGTATCCCTGGCCAAGTAAAGTAAACTTGGTCCCGAGAATTACCCAGAACGGAGTGACTTGAGATGGTATCTTGTGGCACGAGGTTGCTACTAGTGACCGGTTGGTTTATCTTATAATGCGAGAAATGATAAGCTTATGTTCATATGAGATATATCTTTTCTGCTTGAATGAATGTCTGCCATTTTGAGAACTCATGATGCATACCGATTTAAAACCTTCCTATTTAATTCCATGATTCTTTACTGGGCTCGTCATGCTCATGATTCTACATTCCCCCCCCCCCCTACACAAAGATAGGGCAGAACCTGGCGTAGGTTGAAACCTGGTGATGCTGCCATATGTTGATTATGAACTTGCTGTTTGAGTTTTCCTTGAACTATGTTATGTTTTCCTTTTCTGGGGGCATGTTATGACCTAGGTTTGTTTGAAATAAAGGATTTGGTCAGGCTTGTAAAGATATTGAAGCCACTGCTTAATTTCCTTTCTTGAACTGACACTCACGTTTAAATACAATCAAGGCATATATATTTTGTGCCTTTACAACCAAGTTTGCTACAGGTAGGTTGTCCCTTTGAACCTAGATCTTGGGATCTCCAGTCAATTAGGTTGGGTTTCCTTTGCATCAACCTTATCGTTCTATGAGCTTTAAACCCATTCCTCTCGATGTCTTTTCAACTTGATCTCTATTTAACCCTTTGGTTAGCGGATCTGCTATGTTATCCTTTGACTTCACAAAGTCTATGGTGATAACTCCAATTGAGATCAGTTGTCTAATGAAATTATGTCGATGAGGTATATGCCTCGATTTACCATTATATAACACATTGTAGGCTCTACCAATTGTGGATTGGTTATCGCAATGTATACATATTGCCGGTATCGATTTTGGCCATTCTGTAATATATTCCAAAAAATTACATAATCATTCAGCCTCTTCGCTACATTTATCCAATGCCACAAACTCAGATTCCATCGTGGATCTAGTTATTACGGTCTGTTTAGTTGATTTCCAAGAAATTGCTCCGCTTCCAATAGTGAAAGCATATCCACTAGTGACTTTGGATTCTTGTATAGCAGAGATCCAACTTGCATCAGTGTATCCTTCTAATACACAGGCATCTATGGTATAATGTAGCCCATAATCACGAGTATATCTAATATACCTCAGTACTCTTGTGATTGCTTTCCAGTGGTCACTTCTTGATCTGCTCAATACACCAACAGTATAAGCGATGTCTGATCTTGTACAACTCATTAAGTACATCAGACTGCCTATCACTCTGGCATATTATATTTGAGCAATGCACTCTCCTTTATTCTTTGACAAATGTTGACTCGTATCAATTGCATTCTAGCCAAGCTAGAATCATCCTTATTAAATTTGTTAAGAATCTTGTCAACATAGTGTGACTGACTTAATATGGTACCACTTGGCATTCTCACAATTTTAATCCCTAAAATTACATCCGTAAATCCCATATCTTTCATATCAAATCCTGAGTCCAGCAAGTCTTTGGTACATTTTACTATTAGATCATTGTCGCCCATAACTAGTATGTCATCTATATATAAACACGGGATCACATATTCTTGTTCTGTAGTCTTTACGTAGACAAACTTGTCACACTCATTGATCTTGTACCCATTAGTCATCATGACATGGTCAAATTTCTCGTGTCACTACTTGGGTGTTTGTTTAAGTCCAACAATGACTTCAGAAGTTCACAAATTTTTTTCTTGTCCAGGAGTTACATAAGCCTCAGTTGCTCCATGTAGATCTCTTCATCAAGATCTCCATTAAGAAAAGCAGTTTTTACTTCCATTTGATGTACTTAAAGATTTCACAATGCAGTAATTGCTAAAATCAATCTTATTAAATTTATTTTCGATACGCGAGAATAAGTATCAAAGTAATCATGACCTTCCTTTTGCTTGTATCCTTTGATCACAAATCGGGCCTTATACTTTTCAATTGTTCCATCTGTTTTCATTTTTTGTTTGAAAACCCATTAGGAAGCTAATGGTTTACATCCTAGAGGGAGGTCCACTAGTTCCCAAGAATGGTTATGCATAATGGAATCAATTTCTCCTTTTATGGCTTCTTTCCATAAAGGTCCCTCTGTAGAATTTACAGCTTCTTTGTAGGTTCGAAGTTCATCCTCAATCATATAGGTTAGAAAATCAGATCCAATGGATCTTTCTATCCTTGCCCTTTTACTATGTCTGAGCTCTTGCTGAGTTTCTAATGTTTCTTCATTATCTTCATGACTATTGTCATCCAAGATTTCTTTTGAAGAACTTGCTGCAACTTCTTTGGATTTTTATGGAAATACATCCTCAAAGAATGAAGCATTTCTCAATTCCATTATTGTGTTCTTATGAATATCAGGATTTTGAGATTCATACACAAGAAATCGATATGCACTACTATGATTTGCGTATCCAATGAAAACACAGCCCACAGTTTTAGGACCTATTTCATGTTCTTTGCTAACAGTGCTGCTACCTTAGCAAAACACCCTCACACTTTTAAATATTTGTAGGAAGGTATTCTTCCTTTCACAATTCATAGGGCATCTTTTTGACTTTATTATGGGGCACCTTATTTAAAAGGTAATTCGCTGATAGCACAGCTTCCCCCCACATATTTCGTGGTAAACCCGAACTGATCAACATTGAGTTCATCATTTCTTTCAGGGTTCTATTTTTCCTTTCCGCAATCCCATTGAATTTGGGATTACGGGGAATAAGGGGCAGGGACCTTATGAATTAGTCCATGTTGGGCACAGAACGCACCAAATGGTTCTACATATTCACCACTACGGTCACTCTGAACCATCTTAATTTTCTTATTAAGTTGATTTTCTACTTCTTGCTTATAGAGAACAAATTTCTCTATAGCCTGATCTTTACTTTTCATTAAATAAACATAGCAATACCGTCTATTGTCATCGATGAATGTAACAAAGTATCTGTTACCACCCCTTGTCTGGACAAATTTTAAATCACATACATTAGTATGAATTAATTCAAGGGGCTCGGTTTTCCTTTCAACTGATTGGAATGATGATCTTGTTATCTTTACCTCTACACAAGTTTTACACTTGTGTTTGGAATCTATATTGAATTCGGGTATATAATTGAGTTTAATTAATCTACGTAATGTTTAATAATTAACATGTCTCAATCTACTGTGCCATATATTAGACGACTCATTCATATAGACAGAAGAAGTACTAGCATTTCCATTAACATGGGTCTTAACAGCTATTACATTCATCTTCCACAAGTTGTCATCAGACACATACCCTTTTCCAACAAAAATATCTTGTTTCGATAGAACCAGTTTGTTGGACTCCAACACCATCTTGAAGTCATGTTGACTCAATAGTGTTCCAGAATTCCGATTCCTTCTCAAGTTAGGTGCATACAGTACATTTTGCAGCTTGAGTTCTTATCCCGAAGTTATTTTCAGGAAAACAGTTCCAATCCTCTCCACATCAGAATTGGTATGGTTTCCCATATAGACCTTTGCTCCAGTTTTCACGATTAACTCGGAGAAAGCACACAAGTCTATTTTAGATTCATCCACCATGTTTTGTGGCTCCAGTGTCTAGGTACCATGCTTTAGGATTAATATCCACCATGTTTACCTCAGAGATCATAGCACACAAGTCTATTTTAGATTCATCCACTAGGTGCTGCATAATAATTGGGCAGGATAAGTCGAGGTAAGAAAAAGAATATGGGCCGAAACTAAAACAGGCCCATGAATGAGATTAGGCCCAACGGGGGAAAACCAATCTAGCGAACCTTGAGGAGTATTCCCAAGCATAAGAATTTCAACCTCCAAGTCATGTTATACATAACCTGGTTGACAATTTTATCAAGTTATAATAAAATACGGAGGTTTAGACTCATAACGATTTACATCATTCGGCTATTAATCGTGTTCGGGACATGCACGGGTGATTTAAACAATAAAATATAATACGGTTAGACATGTAATTAGGTCATGTGTCCAAAATTCTTACAATCTCCACCTTTTTGGGTACATGACCAAATTACATAAACATATGTAATATGCTAAAACTCTTAAGGTAACAAGCTCACCCACCAGCAGAAATGACATTCTTAGAAGCCATGATAAACAGATTATATGATAGAGACTAATTGGTGCACGAAACAGAGCATAAAGAAGCATGTTCTAGGCAGCATTTGAATCATATCAGAGAGTAGGCATAATGACCAAACTTAAAAACCAATGTTCTTGCCTAACCTGTCAATGCAGAACTTAAATTTCAATTTTGTAATAATTTTAGTACCCATATCAGCAGGATTCAAGTTCTTATCAATTTTCTCTAGTAAAACATGTCCATCAGCAACTATATCTCTAATGAAATGAAGTTTAACATCAATGTGCTTAGGTCTTTCATGAAAAACAGGATTTCTTGCTAAATGAATTGCAAATTGACTGTCACTATAAACAGTACCTATATCAAAGAGTATACCACATTCGAAAAGTAAGCCATGCAACCATATACACCCTTTAAAGCAGTCAGTAAGTGCTATGTACTCAAATTCCGTAGTAGACAATGCAACAACATGCTGTAATTGAGATTTCCAACTAATGCAGTTGCCTCCTAACAGAAATTGATAACAGGTAGTAGATTTCCTAAAATTTAAGTCATCAGCATAGTCAGAATCAACAAAACCACATAAATCAAGTTTTGCATTCCTTTTCATAAAGATCAAACTAAGATCACATGTCCCCTTAAGATATCTAAGCACTCATTTTAATGCAGACCAGTGTTCAAAACCAGGATTAGACATAAACCGACTTAGAAAAGAAACTGCATATGACAAATCAGGACGTGTACAGATCATAGCATACATAAGTGACCCTAAAACATTCGAATAAGGCACATTCTCCATTTTTAAGATTTCTGAAGGTGTAGAAGGACACTGTGACTTGCTAAGTTTAAAATGTAAGGCAATAGGAGCAGAGACTAATTTAACTTTAGAAAAACCGAATTCATTCATCACATTATGAATATAGTTACATTGATGCAATTTTAAAGTACCAGAAACTCTATTTCTTTCAATTTCCATGCCAATTATTTTCTTAGCTACACCTAAGTCTTTCATTTCAAATTCAGACTTCAATTTCTGTTTCAGATTATCAACCTCAATTCTGGATTCACTAATGACTAGCATGTCATCCACATAAATCAACAAATAGACAGTCACATATTCACTGTTCGAAAAATAAAAGCAGTTATCAAACTGACTCCAAATAAAGCCTAAACTAGTTATGAATGAATCAAAGCATTTGTACCATTGTCTGGGTGACAGTTTAAGGACATATAAAGACTTCTTTAGCAAACAAACATAATCAGGCCTGGACTTATCAATATAACCTAGAGGTTGTTGTATAAAAATTTCTTCATCCAATTCACCATATAGAAAAGCAGTTTTAACATCCAATTGGTCACATTCTAAGTCACAACAAGCAACCAGAGAGAGTAGAATACGAATGGTTTTAAATTTGACAACAGGAGCAAAAATTTCATTGAAATCAATTCCTTTACGTTGGCTAAAGCCTTTAGCAACTAGTCTTGCTTTATACTTAACAGATTCAGATTCAGTATTGCCCTCTTTACATCTAAAAATCCATTTACAACCAACAACCTTTCTATCTCTAGGTTTAGGAACCAAAATCCAAGTTGCATTTTGATTTAAAGAATCAATTTTATCATTCATAGCAGCTATCCATTTATCAGAATCAGGGCAATTAACAGCATCAAAGAAATTATCAGGTTCATAATGTAAAATTTGTTGACCAACTATGAAAGCATAATCAATAATCTCAGCAAAGTTTGCATATTTCGGATTTGGCCTTATTTCCCTTCTCTCCCTATCTCTAACTAGTTGATAATCATTTAAACATGGCTCATCAGATTGAACAGGTAATGAAGCAGAAGATTCAGATTCTATTTTAGCTGTAGTTTCAAGGGGATTATTCACATTTTCAGCAATAATTTCTGTGTGAGGGCGGATAGATTCTGCAACAGAATCTCTAGTCTAAACCTCTACCTTGATATGTGGATTCGGTTGAGGCTCCACCTCAACACTGACAAAAGGTAAATTTTTCTATTCAAAAACCATAATTCTAGGTTCAGAATCTGACTTAGTAGGTAATATTGCATTCGAATTTTTAATCAGGCAAGGAAAATCACTTTCATTAAACATAACATCTCTACTAATAATGACCTTCATATCAGGAACAGATTTATCCCACAACTTAAAACCTTTAACCCCTTCTTGATAGCCCCAAAAGACACATTTGACTGACCTAGGATCAAGTTTCCCTAACTTGTTATGCATATATGCTGCACAGCCAAAGATTTTCAGGTTTTCCAATTTCACATAAGTCCCATACCAGATAAACTCAGGACGGTCATATCCAATGACCCTAGAAGGACTTCTATTAATAAAAAAGCAGCAGTATACAAAGTTTCACCCCAAAATCTTTTTGACAGTCCAGCAATATAAAGCATGCATCTGACCATTTCTAACAGTGTCCTATTCATTCTCTCAGTCACACCATTCTATTTAGGAGTGTACCTAACAGTGTGGTGCCTAGTGATGCCATGTACGGTGCAGAAATCATCAAATGCAAAATTAAAAAACTCTAAACCATTTTCAGTTCTAAGATATTTTATTTTATTTCCTTTCTGATTTTCAATCAATGTTTTCCAATTTCTAAAGCAAGGAAAAGTCTCATCTTTAATTTTCAACAGAAAAATCCAAATTTTCCTACTGAAATCATCAATAATGGACAGGAAATATCTCCCTCCGTCATGTGTGGGCTCAGAAGAGGACCCCCACAGGTCAGAATGTACATAATCCAAGCATTGCTTAGATGTACTACACCTTTGGGAAACTTAACTTTATTCTATTTACCGAATACACAGGATTCAATAAAACCAAGATCACTCAACTTCTGTTTACCTAATAAACCTTTAGAGTGCAGTCTATTTAAATTTTTCTCATTCATATGTCCTAACCTTAAATGCCACAGTTTTTCTAAATTAAAATTCAGCACATTAGCACATTCGGTTTCGCCATTTAAATAATACAAATTGTTCCTCCGAGAACCAGTCAAAACAATACTATCGTGTTTGGAAAACAGTAGGCATTCCATTCTTTGAAGTATAATAGCACCCATTCTCTTCTAGCATTCCTAAAGAAATCAGATTCCTTTTCAAATCAGATATGTATCTCACATTTGACAATTTGATTCTAGTTCCATTATTTAAAAACAGACAGATAGAACCAGTTCCTTCAATCTTACATGCATTATCATTACCCATTATAGCTAGACGATTTTTACTTCTATCCAAACCTTCAAACCATTCTAAACGTGGTGACATATGATAAGTGCAACCAAAGTCATGTACCCACTAACTTAGAATTCCAGAATCAGATACATTTATAACAAAGTCTACAGTTTTTTCATTTTCAAAAATAGTTTCTGTTTTTTCCCCTAACTCTGTTTTTTCAAAATCAATGACAGTTTTTTCAAAATATAAAATAGTTTGATCAATCACAGAATCTTGCACTGAAATAAACTCACTAAACCCTATCACATTCTGACATAAAATCATCTAGATCCTTATTGCCATTTTCAGATTCAACTTCAAACAAGGTTTCTGTTTTTCCTTAGACATGAAGTCATCAGCTACAAGAAAAACAGAATCATACACAACTTGACCATTAGATACAGCAGACAATATTATTCTATCCTAGGTTGTTTATGTTCTGATTTTGAGCATTTTAAAACACAGACATATCAACATTGCTAGTTTGATTGACATTATGACCTAAAACAGAATTTGAAGCAACTTGAGGAGTTATATTTCCATTCCTAAAGTTTTCTATGCTGTTTTGATTTGGATATTCAGAAACAAATAGAGTGTTGGAACTATTATTCTGTTCAAAACCTCTGTTGATGTTAATATTGCTCAATTGTTCTTGTTGGAATTTCAAGGCCTTATTATAGGTGTAACAATTACTCAAAACATGTCCAGATTTGTTACAAAAATTACACCTTGGTTGATTTGAGTTTTAACCCCTATTATTGTTTTGAAAATTTCTATAAACATTAAAACCAGAGTTTCTGTCACGTTGAGAGTTCTGAAAGTTCCTATTGTTGTTAGAGTTTGAAAACTTATTTGAGTTGTTTCTGTGATTATGATTCTCAGACTTAGAGACAATCTGTCTAGGATTTTCAGACTCTACTTTAGACTTTTCTTTAGTGAACACTTGAAACACGTTTTGCATTCTTAAGTTCAAGTTTCCTTGACTTTAACCGACTTATAATCACTTCTAACTTAGGCACACAACCAAAGTATTGAAGCACATTTTTTACAACTAGGAAATCCTCATTTACAGAATTTAGCAAAAGCATAGCAAGAGACCCTTCATCTAAAGCATGCTGACTTCCTTTTAAAAGTTGAAACAGTTTAAAGAACTCATCAAGGTTTTCTTCAATAGTCTTTCAGAATCCATTTTAAACTAAAACAGTGAACCTCTTACTAACATCAAGTTGGCAGTTGCTTTAGAAACAAAAAACTCATGCAGTTTTTCCCAGATTTCAAGGGGATCTTATGATCCATCTAGTTTTTGGATAACAGAATCAGACAAGTTTAAAACCAGTAAGTTCAAAGCCTCTTCTCTTATTTCATCTACCTTAGAGGTAAGTGTTTCTGGCCAGTCTTTAATAGGTTTCAAGGCATAATGCACTTTATAGTGTGACAGAATAGATTTCATGCGTCTAGCCCAGGTAACAAAATCACCCTTCCCATCAAACTGTGCAATTTCAACTCTGGTAGTCATATTCAAAGTTTTCAAGCACAGCAAAGTCATAGATAATAGTACTCGTGTGCAGATCGTTCCAAATACTCACAAGGAGCAGACAAGAGCAAAGACGGATTAGAACTTGTTTTAGCCATATCAACTCTTTTCAGAGTTCAACAGTTTTAAAAACTGGAATAAAGGCAGTCTAATCAGGACTCTATTCGCAAGCAAGGAACGTACCCACAGATATCCTCAAGAGTTCTCTTCACAGAGCTCCTCTCTAGACCCCTAGTTATCACTCAGAAAGTAGTAACCAATTAAGGGCTCACGGGCCGAAGCAGTAACAAATATTCTCACAAGCCAAACAGTTTCAAATATGGCTCACAGGCCAAAGCAGTAAATAGACACCTCTGGCACATAGGCCCACCTCAGGCTCACAAGCCCACGTTAAGAATGCAAAAAGAGTTAACAGGAGACTTATAGGAGGCCGTGAGTATAGGCCTCAGTCCACAGTTGATATTTTATTTTTCTGTTATCTGGGGGATTTTAATTTTTCGTCCCCATTTTTTCTTTTCCAGATATGCAGACAGATAGCAGATAGTTTGATAGACAGTTTCAACACCTCAGAGGCCAGATATCTAAAGATGCAGTAGATCACAGATGCTCTAAAACCACTTAAAGCATACAATCTAGTGCTCGGAGTATGTGCAACGGAAATACTTTGCAACAGAGTCTTTGGAAATCCAATTAAAACAATACAGTTTCAAAAGATTTGCACCAGAATGTATCAATTTTTGAAAACAAGATGTTTTTAAAAAACGAACAGATAATCACAGATTTTCTAGTAATAGGCTATAGACAGATTCAGTGCCTATCTACACATGCAAATTGATTTCAGCAATGTGAGATGAAAAAATCAAGTAGTTCAGTATCACATGAACAGTCACACAACAGATCTGAAAATATCATGCAAATAACAGATCCAGAGAACAGTAGTGCATGCAAGCCTTAATAGACAGCGAATTCACAGTAATTTCAGCAGTGTACGCAGAATACCAGTCAGATAATAGATCTCACAATAACCAACAGGATATACCGCAATTCAGAAAGATACAGAATTTTAGAGTAAAAACGAAAAACCAACCGATTAAATTCTAGATCCACCAGTTAATCGCTCAGATCTGAACGATTAACACACATGCAGAGTCGATTTTGTCTAATTTCAACGGTTTGAGTGGTAACCTGGCTCCGATACCACTTGTAGGTTACAAAGAACTTGCTCAAACCTGTGAAATCACAGAAAAATAGTCAGTAACCGTCAATAAAAGAGATAATCTAAATGAAAATCTTTATTTATATAAAACATAGAATATAATGAAACTCCTGTTTTGTAAAAGTGTAGATTCGTTGCGGAAACGGTGTATAGACTCAAGAATAGTCCAGAAACACAAGCCGTCAGTCACAGGCTCAGAGAAGACAACTTGCCAACAACTCGAAAACCCTCAATTAATCGTTCCAAAAGAGAGGTAATGAGAAGAGGATCACAAATCTTGTGAGAAATATGGCCAGAGATCTATATAGAAGAGCCAAAATCGAACGAAGAGTGTGAGAGGTAGGGTTCGGCCGAGAGAGATATAATGGCATGTGAGAGAAATCGCGAAAGAGAGTGTATCAAAAGTGTATCGAAATAGGTTAAGTATGGTATATATACTCCGTCTGGAACCTTCGGAAAGAAACAAGTGAATATGGGCTCAAGTCTGGGTTGGGCCGAAATAAGAAAAATGTAGAATAAATGAATGTATAGATGGACTGTAAATCGGGCCAGCTATTAGTGCTGCCTAATAATCGGGCAGGATAAGTCAAGGTAAGAAAAAGAATATGGGCCGAAATCAAAACAGGCCCATGAATGAGATAAGGCCCCAGGGGGGGACGGAAACCAATCTAGCGAACCGAAAAACCGAGGATTGAGGTTAACTGAGGAGTATTCCAAAGCATAAGAATTTCAACCTCCAAGTCATGTTATACATAACCCAGTTGACAATTTTATCAAGTCATAATAAAAACCGGAGGTTTAGACTCATAACGATTTACATCATCCGACTATTAATCATGTTTGGGACGTGCACAGGTGATTTAAATAATAAAACATAACACAGTTAGACGTGTAATTAGGTCATTGATGGACGTGCAAGTGCACATAGTGAGGTTGTAATACAATGCAGTGAAGCAAGGGTCAGATCTCAGGGAGGGGGATTCATCTCATGAAACTTAAGTTCAGCAGCTATCAATATAACCCACAAATTCAGGAGTGCATAACTTTTAATCTACTAATCAGAAAATTGCAAACTGAAATTCTACAGACAACTAAGGGGGTCTAGATCAATTTTTATGAGGCAACTAATCCAGATTCACAATGCACAAAGAGATATGATACGAAATAGAGAGGGAACTCAGAGCTTTGGTATTCTGGCTTCACCTAAACAATGCTTTTGTTTTAAACCCATCTAAGCTACGGTTTTGCTTTGTTAAAACCCACAGAACCCATCATAATCCATCCCTTCAAACCCAGATATGGATTATTTCATCCAACTTAAAGGTAGGATAGGGGTAATACCCCAAGGACGGCTAATTGAAGAACTTCATTAGTCATGTTCTTATGTGTGATTTTGTAAGTTAGGGGTAATACCCCAAGGACGGAAAAATGTAACATGCTTTTGTCGAGTTTATGAACCTATATGATCGTAGATATCATAAAACCACCTAAGTGTGCTCAAATAATCCGGCCGAATCATTCAAACATAGAAATACAACATGAAACAGAATTGAACTAAGCAAAAACTGAACTAAAACTTCATTAAAAACACTAAGGCATTGTTTAGGCTCAGGTCAACCGAGACCCAAGTCTACAAAGTTAGCTCATGCTTGAGGCATGAGCCACAGTAACCTCAAATGTGCAGAAACAGCAAGAATCCATGAGTGCAACAGTTGAAATCTTCAGATCTCCAAAGAACAGCAACTGCTTCTGGTTTTTCGCCCCCAAACTGTACCTTTGCAGCTCCCTCTCGTGATAATCTGTGAATGAAAGTTGTTCCTCTACTTTAGGGCTTCCTCCATGCCAAATCTCAGCTCCGCCCTCAAAGCCAAATGTGAGATAGGAATTTTTGATGAGGGCAGAACTGTAATTGGATACAGTTTTGTAAACATATATGTTTTGTCTCCAAAGTGGATCTTGGCGGCTCTAGGTGCTCTTGTGGTATTCATGAGTCTTGATCCTGTGCTTGTGAACTAGCTCGTGGAAAAAGTTCAGGTCCGTGAAGGCACCAGGCTAAAAGATATGCACTGGTTTAGTGACTGGACTCTTATGAAATCCACATATTCTGTTTTGCCAATAATTCATGTATATCACTGAGTTCGCTGCATTTTTAGCTCGTGGTCCCTTCTTGAAAGTTATATATACAGTCAAGGGGGTCATGACTGTGCAAGGTCATCACCGCTTTCGATCTCTAGAGAGAGATATGCTCCTTGAACAGTTGAAGATCACGTACACAAGCCTTAGGTAAGCAAGAAGTGATTTTTTTCCCTCTCCGGCAATTTTTTGAAATCTCCGGCCGACACTCACTGTGGAAACCTCTGGTGCTCGGCCGATGGCCAGTACAATGACCCAGGATGATTTCCCCCCGATTCCCAGTTCTAATCCTACTCCACCACCGTTTGAACAACGATCCTTCTCCACACTTTTCGGCGCAGGTAATAATTCCGCATACTCGCCGATCCCATTGAAAAATTATCTGTCTGGAAGGGCGAACTGAAGGTCTCCTTCTCAAGAGAAGAAATTGATGCCCTTTCTGCCCCACTTGCCCTTGCCTTGGTGGGTAAATTCAGCCATGGCCGCCCTACGATGGAAGAAACGCGAAAGCTAATTACTGCTATTGGATTTAAGGGAGAGGTAACAGTGGTCATGTTGATGCTAAACATATACTGATTCGTTTTACCAATGTTGATGATCGAGATAGAATGTGGCTGCGTGACACAAGGATGTTGAAAAGATTTCCTATGAGAGTATTCAAATGGTCCCCTAATTTCAGATCTGATGCAGAACAACATATTGTTCCAGTTTGGGTGTCTCTACCTAATCTGCCATTACATCTTTATCGAAAGAATGCCATATATTCTATTGCTAGTGCACTGGGTACTCCCTTACGAATTGATGCAGCTACTGAATTATTGATGAGGCCAGTTTGGCTAGAGTTTGTGTTGAGCTTAATTTACTCATAACTCCTGCTACCAGAGTTTATGTTGAATCAGAAGATTATGAAGACTTCTGGCAGCTCTTGCATATTGAGCAAAAACCATCGTACTGCGAACATTGTATGAGACTAGGTCATAACCAAGATAACTGCAAAGTACTGCATCCAGACAAGAATGCAACCAAAACTGCTGACAAAGGTAAACATGTTGCTGTCACTCAGAACACTGCCACTTCAACCAAAGGACAACCTCAAACAAAGGAAGGCCTATTAAACCAGCAGAACATCTCAAATCCTGTAGCAGTTGCAAAACCGCAATTTGTATACAAGTAGATCACTAGAAACAAAAACTCCGCTGCTTGTAGGACTCTGAATGACGAGTCTGATGCAGTTCAGAAACATACGGAGGTTGAAGCTACTAATGTAGCCACAACCTCCGGGCAAGGTAACCACCTGTCTAATACTTCTGTTGATATAAACACTCATATCGAGGTTACTAATGCTTTTTCTTTCCTTGCTGATGCTGCTGAGGAGGACTCTATAGCTCCTGATACTGAAACTGCAACCCTCAACAACAGCTTACAAGTCTCAATCCACGAAAAGGAAGATATTCACAATAAGGTCCCTGATGCTGCAGATGCTCTCAAAAATGTAGCAACCCCTTCAACTGAAATACCTGAGGCATCAGAAGCTGCCAACCCAAGCAACACAAAATCAAGGAGAAAAAAGGCATCAAAGAAAAAACACACATCACCTCGCTCAAGCAAAACTCATACTCTACAGAATGACAGGAATGCTCTTGAAGAAGATACACATCATTCTGGAAGAGATGCTTATGATGAAGAGGAAGAAGCAGAATTCTCTATACCACTTACTATGCAACCTACAGATCAAGCCATCTCAGTCTTATGGGATGCAGGTAACAAGGACCCTCCCGAGGAACCCATTTCAGAGGAAGGGGAAGAGGAAATAGATGAATTGCTATGAGAATTGTCGTTGATATAATTAGTGAGTATTGGATCGTTAACTAGAATGTTTATTGATTCTAATTGATTGGGACTAATATTAATATTTTCGTGATGTCCTGTCAGATCAGGACTGATGCTTTTCTCAACCTAATAATTTAGATGACTTTTTACAAATTTTGTGTACTAACCCCTACAGAATTCT
>JAOYMZ010018023.1:0-19049 GCA_025802335.1 Pinguicula primuliflora
ATCCGGGCGTAGGAGGGCATGGGGAAGGTGTGGGCGATGGTTAGATTCTTCGGAGTCGCTGTACGCGCACTTCTTGGTGCCAAGTACGTCCCGGTGAGACTTCCTTGTGTGGTGGTTGGATAAGGGAAAGGGATATCCGGGCGTAGATGGATACAGGAAGGGTGGGCGACGGCAGAGCTCTTTGGTGCTGTGGTACGCGCCCTTCACGGCATCGGATGCGACCCGGTGAGACTTTCTTGAACGGTTGTGGAACGAGGGAAAGGGATATCCGGGTGTAGATGGATACGGGAATGTGTGGGCGACGGCGGAGCCCTTCAGAGCCGTGGTACGCACCCTTCACAGTATCGGATGCATCCCGGTGAGACTTTCTTGCATGGAGGTGACACAAGTGAGGTAAATTTGGGCGTAGGTGGTTTGGATCTATCCTACGGGGAGGGTGTGAGTCGAGGTTAGATGTAGCTGGAAAGGGTGTATATGGTTGTTATTCTGTTTATCATTCGTGATTTTCCTGCGGTTCTGATGATATATTGGGAGTTGGGGATTTCGGAGGTAAAATGTGAATTGTTAAGCTTGACTGAACCGAAAGTGCATGATTTGTTGTTGACATTGTGTGTTGCTGTGAAATTTCTGTGAATGTCATGTAATGAGGGACAGGGGGAGTCCTGTTCAGCCGGGTGCGGGCTCGGTGCTGTGCGCGCTGAACGAGCCGCCTCGTCTCTCGTGTAGAGAGAATGTGTTAAGCAGGGTGCGTGAGTTTTAAGGCTGCGTGCTATATATGAACTGCCGTGAGTGTTGGGTCGAGTCTGAGGCTGTGTCGCATTTTGATTGAGGGGGTATGCCTTCATTATGGATATCTGTGGATTGTAGCCTAAATCAATATTATGCCTACTGATTTACAAACTTTGTTGTTAGGTACTAAAATTGCAATTTGTTTAAAATTGTGAGGTTGTGTTGTCAGATGTCATTGGAGTCTCATCTATCTAAGAGTAATGGATTTACTTCTATAGTATGGTAAAAAGGGGGGTTATGGGATCCTTTCAGGAAGTCGAGATTTAGGAGATATAACGTTGGAAGTGCATATTGGCTACTTGTGAAAGAGTATTGGGACGATATTTTAGTGACTAAATAGAGAGTTTATTTAGTGAATGGAACTTGTTGGAGAATTATTTAGTTGTATTATTTCGCTAAGTTGTAGAGGTTCAAGAAAGTCATGAACTGGATGGTGGAATATAGGAGATAAATCAGTGTCGTTATTGTTATTTTGCTGACCGTAGTTAGTGAACTCATGGTTGTTTAGTTCGTCACAGTTGCACACTGGCACTAAAGAGTAACGAGGTGTTGTAGAAACCTATAAATTTGCCTGGTGTTAGAAATCTGGCACCTAGTAACGGAATGTAGATTCCGAATACAAGATGTCACGCGGTTCTTCTTAGAACCTCATAGAGCATTTATTAATTGGTGACAACTAAATGATTGTCTGGTAGTTTAATTTCAATGAGAGCCTGGTTGAACAAACTCATTATGTTATTAGAGATAGGTCTGTAAGTTTCGAGGACGAAACTTCTTTTAAGGGGGAGTGACTGTAAGGTATCGAAAATTTAAAAATTTAATTAAGGGAATAATTTTAAATGGGCGTTAAATGGGCCGCTTAATTGTGAGCCACCTCTCATTTAGTTGTGAGGGTAAAGGCCCAACCATTAATTTTCCCCTAAGCCCACATAACTTGCTGCCCTACAAGTTCCCGCTTCCGGCTGTGCCTTAGAGAGGGTGTAAGGGTGTATCGAGAGAGGAAAGGGAGACAGGCAGGAAAAGGGACAACCGAGATCATGTAGGAGAGCAGACCATTGTTGAAGGTAGGTAAATCCTCCCTTACAGGAGTGGGTATCGCGTGGGTGAGTTGCTGATTTATTTCTTACGAACTGATTTATTTCGAAATGGATTTATGGCTAGGTTATGATGCTAAGTTGTTGTGTAGCGGTCCTCGTGGTAATATACGTATGAACAGTAATTTACATCTTGTTGGAATTGAATGCGTGAGCTAAACTCTTGAGATTTGGCATATAAGAGGTGAAGGAACTCTATAATGAGAGTAATAATTTCCACTTGTGTTGATGCTGGTATATGTCTACGTGCCGGAAACAAGGAAATGTGTTGTGAATAATATTGTGTTCTATTTAATTATGTAAACGTCTAGTGTGCCCTAATGTGTCTTATGCTTGCGAGTGGGTGTTGTTTTGTGTATGATTTGTACACTGCCGAGAGGCACACACAGAAAGTACGGTCCGATGTTATCTTTTGAGGGCAGGATTGAATTCTGCGAAGTAGGTAAAGGAAGGTTCACTTTGGTGGTTTTTTTTAGGTGATGTTTCTTCCTTGGTTGTAGCAGAATTTACTCACACGCACGTCGCATGTTTTCAAACTAAGGGTTTATGTGTGTCTGTGGTGATAAGGTACAGATAGGAGTCTAGAAACGAATCTGATGAATTTTCAAACTAGGATCTGTTCCATGAAAGTTGAAATTGTGTTTTGTTGCTGTTTGGTTGAGTAACCGAGGTATGTTGGATAAAAGTGTTGAGTTGGGAAAAGAGTTAACTAGTTTAAATGAATTCAATGATGTTACATTTAGATATAAAATAGTTATTATTCTATAGGTTGATGTGAACTTTGGGTTGTAGGTGAAATAAAAGATTTATGTTGATATGGTGAAATCCCACATATTCCTAAGGTTGGATTTATCTACTGAGCTTTATAGCTCACGACCTATGTGGTATTTGTTGCAGGGCCAATTCCGTGACATCCAGATAGAGTTGGAAGGTCGCGTAAGGGACGTTTATGTCTTTATTATGTTTTGAGCTTATATTAATGTACTAAGATGTTTGCCTATGTTGGAGGATTCATGTATGTTGTGGGCTAGGACTGTTGTATGGGCTTGGTGGTACTATGGAATATTACATTCAGGAAGCTATTTTGATTAAAGTTGGGGTTGGTTTTGGTTAACAAGCGTTAATGGGCTCAGGTACGATTATAGAACCGTACTGTCATAACGAACCCTTGCAAATTAGTCATTTGAAAATTTTGGGTTCGTTAGAATGCTGGACATCCATGATGTATTTATGTTGACAGACATAAAGGCCATGTGAAGAATGGACTAGTTTCAATTTGAGATAATAGCTAGCCGAGCCAAGGTCTTTGATGCTAAAACGCTGATCAAGAAACTCCTTGATTTTGATAATTTCAGTGGGGCTATTGCCAGTAAGAAGTACATCATCCACATACACCAGCAGTGCGGTGAAGGAATCTCCATGTCTTAAAATGAAGAGACAGTGATCATTTGAAGATTGGCTAAAACCATATTCAACAAGATTGGAGGTGAACATTTTGTTCCATTGCCGAGAAGCTTGTTTTAACCCATAGATAGATTTTTTCAGCAAACACACGATAGATGTACCGTGATCAGGATGGCCTGGAGGCACGCTCATGTATACTTCCTCTTTGAGATTTCCATGCAAAAATGCATTACTGATGTCCATTTGATGAATGCCCCAGCCATGATAAGTTGCAACTGTGAGTAGTACCCTCACAGTGGTTGGCTTGGCCACTAGAGAGAAGATATCAGAAAAGTGCACACCTTCAATTTGGTTGAATCCTTTTGCTACCATGCGAGATTCGTAGCGGATATGCAACCATCAGGGTACTTTTTGATCTTATAGACCCATTTGCATCCAATGACTTTCTGACCAGGAGGAAGTGATGTGAGAATCCAAGTGTGGTTTTTCTCCAAGGCAGCCAATTCAACTTGCATTGCATCTACCCAATGCTGGTGCTTAATCACTTGAGAGTAGTGTATTGGTCATTTTCAAATGAGTAGCTATAGTCACTAGCAGGAGGTATCACCATGACATAATCATCATGCTACTTCGGAAGATTTTAACCAAAGGCTTGAATTGTGTTTCAACCAGGGCCAAGAATTGGTGAATGCAGGCAACTACTTCTGACTTATGTTTCATCATGAAGACTCAAGTCTCTCTACTGTAATCATCTACAAAAGTAAGAAAATAAGAAGCTCCAGAGATTGAAGGAGTGCTGAACGGACCCCATATATCACAATGGACGAGTTCAAAATAGATACTGGTAGATGATCTGTGTTCTGGGAAGGGTAAACGTGTTTATTTTGCCTTGTGACAAGCATCACATGGCAAATTTATGCTTGATTTTGACAGGGACAAAGTATTCATCACATTCTTTGAGGGGTGCCCAAGTCTATCGTGCCAGACGGAAGTCTTCACAAAATAAACCAACGCATCCACATTGTAAGTTGGAAGTTTCTGATTAGTTTTGACATTAGATGCATCGGGAATATTGGATGAGATCTTTTGGAAGGAAGAAGTGGCAGGCTCTTTCTGCAGCGGAAGGAGTTGGCTCGAAGATGTCTTTGTGATTCTAAGAAATATAGTCCTCTGAATTCCCTCCCCACAGCTAGGACCTCTTTACTGATAAGGTCCCGTATCACACAATATGATGGGAAGAAGGAGAAAAATACATTCGCAATTTTGGTGAGTTAGGATACAGAAAGCAAGTTGAATTCAAAGGAAGGGATACAGCACCCCCACAGAACTTAGCAGCATTAGACTTGGGACAAAGAAACTCCCTTAGTGCTTTTGTGATTTCAAACCGCACCATTTTGGCAATAAATGGTTGCATTGCAACATTTTCAGAATATGAAGAAGCTCTGGTCTTCATTTCACCTATGAGCTTGAGACATTTAATGGCAGGCTTGGTTCCAGCCCTTCTTGTTGTAGTGACTTCAATAGCACTGTTGGCTTTGATTTTGGTTTGTTCACCTTCCATTTGGCAGAAAATTGGTGGATGTAGAAGTGGGCAGTAGCTCGAAGTAGTTGAATAGATTTTGAACGAACGAATTATATGTAGAAAATCGATTTTTTGATGTTGGAGGATCAATTATGCTTCGATACCATGTTCAAACAGAAGGAGAATCTGGACAGTTAACACAAATATGGAACAAATAAAATAAATAGATCAACTGTTGGACTGAACAATTGGGGAATACTAGATGCAATGAAGGAAAATAGAAGCAAGAGTGGAGGCGGAAATCTCCTTCCTTTCGTTATCCCTAGTTTGTCTCATGAGAGACCAATATATAGTGTTACAAGTTTGGGCTTCATGTCCCATATATACAGTAAAACATAATACTAATCAAACTACCTACTGTACAAATCAGACTAAAACATGCTTGTTTCACAACAAGTATGAGTTGAATGGAAGTTGACTACATGTGAGATATCCTATGTTGATGGCGAAAAATATAATTAGGAATCATACAAGTAAAATTGAATTATGCAGGAAAAGAATGACCCAAATGGCAGCAATATGATACCATGATGGAGCAGTGACGGTTTCATGATTTTTGAATGGGACCCCAATTTCATGTTTATATATATTTTTGATATATTAATAATTATTAATATTTAAATAATAACAAATACTATATGAACAAAAATATAATGCACCAAATATGACTTCTTATTATAAACATAGTAGAAGACGAAATGAGTTGTAAAAAAAAGATGAAAAGAAAATTATAGAAGAAGATCAATATATAAGGATGGTACACTTTTTTTTATACAAACGAAAGCGTGACAGTCAAGTGTTTGTACAGAAATCCCTCAGGGGGGATAAAAAAGAAAATGAACATGTGGGACATTTCTTTCATGCACTTGCGGAACCAATGTAGCATACTCAGATTCCGGTAAGGACCTCTGCCTTGTGGAGTTTAGAGTCTGAGTTCTTCCATTTAGGACTCCTTGTCGTGGCTCAAATGGATCCACCCTGTGAATCACGGTTTCGAAGTCAGCATATCTCGTAGCCGTTTTTGCAAGAAGGCTCACCGTGGTGTTCTCTTGGGATATGTTGGAAAACAAAGTCCATTCGATTCTCCAACTAACGTAAAATCTTAGCAACCAGGAGCTCAGCCACAAAATTATAGTCCCGCCGTAAGAGTAGGTTAAGTGCTTCCATACAATCCATCATCAATTTCACATTCCGGAGGCCTAATTGTTGGAGCACACTGATTCCTTTCCAGATAGCCCAAAGCTCAGCAATTACAATCGAGCAAGTGCCTATCCGTCCCGAGTAATCGCAAATCCAGGATGTAGTGGAGCTGTGTAGGACTACACCAAAGGAGGCAAGAGAGGAGGTGTCTTGAATAGATGCGTCAGTGTACATCAAGAACTCAGACACTGAGAAGCTTGTAGCGAGGATAATTCCTGACTGATGTGGAAGTCCATGTAGAGCTCGAGATTTTATAGCTTGAGTTAACTGCTGGCTAGAGAGCACCCTCTGGTTCTCCCTTACTTGAGCTTTAACGGTAGCCAAAATCGAAGCAGAAGAGCTGATCTTGTGTTGGAAGATAGCCTCATTCCTTGTTAACCAAATTTGCCAGCACGCAATTGCGAACAGGGCCTGCATACCTGAGGAGTGATGTAGATTTATAGAGAGCCATTCCGGAAGAGAGTTGATGGTCCAGAAGCTAGCAGGAGTGATTGTTCCAATGGATGGACACACCTCCCTGCTTCGAACACAATCCCTTAGCATTTGTAGTGAAGTCTCAGATTACGCCATAGAAAGAGCACCCATTCGAAGGAGAGATTCGTCTTCGGTGTCGTTCTGCATTCGTCCAAATACAGCCTTTGGCAGCTTTCCATAAGAAGGTTTTTATATTTTCCTGCACAGATAACGACCAAATTAAGTTCCAGAACTTGCTAACTGGATTTGGATTAGAGGAAGGCAAAAGATCATAGACAGAATTGATGGTGAACTTCCCTGTAGAGGTTAGTCACCAAAACGGAGTGTCTGGGCCACCTTCTCTTGCAGGTGGGACTATGGTCATGATGACACACACAAGATCTGCTGGGAGGTAGATATTCAGTCTGTCCAAATCCCAGACTCCATCTTGTTAAACCCAATCTGCTACACTCAGATATAGGTCCTCCTGTGAGAGGGGACATAGGGAGTGGGGGGCTAAGGAGTGGGGGAGGGAGCCCCAAGTATCAGACCAGAAGCGGGCCTGCATTCCGTTTCCTATAGCCCAACTACATCCATTTTTTAGGATATCCAGATGACTTATGATCGATCTCCAGATCTGAGAGCCTCCAGAAGGTATTGGTAGAGAAAGAATGTCATGTCCCGTGAAGCCATATTTAGCTTCAAATATACGAATCCATAATCCTCTATCATGTCCCATATTCGCAGAGATTAGGAGCCATGCCAGTTTACAAATCATAGCTCTATTAATGCCCCTACTTATCTTCAAGCCTAGACCCCCTCTATTCTTCCCTGGCAGCATTCGTCCCAGTTTAGCAGAGATGGTTTTCTTTGAGAACCAGCATATCCCCATAGAAAGGAGCGAATTAATCTGTCAATGCCATTTCAAGTGCTGACAGGTAGGATCGTCGTTTGCATTGTGTAGGTGGGCATGGCTGAAAGGACCAATTTGTTGTGAACCAATCGCCCAGCCAACGAGATATGCTGGTTACTCCATCTACTCGTGCGATCTCTCAACTTCACCAGCTGAGATTCATAGGTAGAGGAGTATACTCTTCCATGGATCAGGGATACTCCCAAATATATACCTAGATCATCCACTTTCCTTATACCAAGAATATCCTTCACTTCTCTGGACTGTGCTAGAGAGACCGAGGGAGATGTCCAAAGAACAGACTTGTCTGCATTCATAGTTTGTCCAGAAGAGATCAAGAATCTGTGGAGTACGTCTCGCACAATACTTGTCTGAGCTCCTGAGCATTCTGCAAAAAGAATCAAGTCATCAGCAAATAGAAGATGAGTTAGAGGGAATTTAGTTCTACCAAAAGTAAGAGGCATCCAAAGTCCATTGTTCATGGATTGATTAATCGTTTGGGTGAGCTTTTCCATGCATAAGATGAAAAGGTATGGAGAGATAGGGCCTCCCCGTCTCATGCCCCTTCTGGGCTGGAATGAAGGACCCCTCAGGTCTTCCCAGCAGACTTGTGTGGAGCTGGTTTCCAACAAAGACATAATAGCGGTGATGATCCAAGTGGGCAGGTTGCAGTTCTCTATAGTATCCCGGATAAATGGCCATTCCAATTTATCGAAGGCCTTAGCAAGATCTATTTTGATTACCGTATACCCGTACTTCCTTTTTCATAGCCTCATTGAGTGTAGAGCTTCCTAGGCCGCAATTATATTATCTGAGATATTACGTCCTTGTATGAAGCTGGACTGATTTTCCAAAATGAGCGAAGGGAGAACCAATTTGAGCTTGTTTGCTATGATCTTCGAGATGAGCTTGACACCAATGTTGATTAAATTGATAGGGCGGAAGTGGTCTAGGCGCTCGGGATTTGTGATTTTAGGGACCAAGGAAACCATTCCCTTGTTAAAGTCTTGGGGGACAACTCCTGATGCAAGGACTTATAGAATGAATGCAACCAGCTGTCCAGAAATTGCATCCCAATTAGATTGAAAAAATCCACTCGAGAAACCGTCTAGGCCATAGGCTTTGTCTGGATCCATACTGAAAAGAGCTGCTTTTATCTCGGAGGGTAGAATCTCCTGGTTTAATAGCTAAAGCTGTGAGTGAGTCGGTGGCTAAAATAGTCCCCGAATGAAGTAAGGATTGCTAGGTACTGGTGAGCCTTCCACAGCCTCTTCAAAAGTTTGTTTGAGACGGTGAGTTGCATAGTTGAGAACCTCGAACTATTCCGAGCACCAGGAGCCATCTTCTAATTGTATTCTTCTGCCTTTGGACCTTTTGCGACGAGGCTTGAATCTGGCATGAAAAATTCTGATGTTCCTGTTCCCCTGAAGAATCCATGAGTACCTTCTATTCTGCTTCATCAATAACTCCTCTGTAAGAAGAGCTTCAAGCTCTTCTCTGACTTTTATTTCAATGTTGATAAGATATGGGGAAGGGTGGGAACAAATGGCTTTCTGGAGTCCTTCCAATCGATTTTGCAGATGCCTCCTTTTCTTGAATACATCCCCAAATATATCAAACTTTTATGTATGCAACTTCCTTCCTATGTCTGCCAGTGCATCGGGTCGTGGGAGAGAGTTGTCCTAGTTATGGTGGAACAATGATCTCCAAGCATGATGAGACGACCACATGTTCATATAACGAAAGGCTGGTTGCGAGCATAACTCCTAAGATGCTGATGATAGGTGGACTACGATTGGAGAGTGGTCCGAGGCCACGCGTGGGAGATGATGCACACCAAGATCGGAGAATGTCGAGGCTAGAACTACATTAGAGAAGGCCCAATCGATCCTTTATTGACAGGGGCCTCGTGCCCAGGTGTATCTTGTATCTAAGAAGTCCAAGGGTTCCACTTCGGCCATACAAGTCCAGTATCTAAACTGGTTGGAACCATTGGAGGGCCGTCCATTCAATTTGTCGTCTGAGCCGAGGAAGGCATTGAAGTCTCCTAGTATGAGACAAGGAAGTATCATAGAGGCTGCCAGAGCAGGCGATGAATGACCGGATTAGGGCTTCCATACACTAAAGTGATGTTGAGGAGAGGTCCGTTATCGAGCCTTACTGACATATGAATATATTGCAAATCGAAGGACAGTATTTCAACTGCAACTGAGTCTCTCCAAATAGCCCAGATGCCGCCCGAAAAACCATAAGCTTCAACTCTGGAAGAATGTTCAAAACCCAGTCCCAAATTCCTGATGATAGAGTCAGCGGTAGCACCACTTATTCTAAGTTCTAGAACAAAAATCATAATGGGTTTGTGCACCTTAATCAAGTCTCGCAGGGTAGAGATTGTGGTAGCATTTTTTACTCCCTGTGCATTCCAAGAGAAATTGTAGCGCCATTAAAATCGATTGGGTTTGCGATACCGTGGGAACAAGTTCAGAGACTCTCGAGACTTTGGGGCAAGGAGGATTCGATGTCATCTCCTTCTACCATGTTATCCTCCCCCTCAGATTCTGCGGGTACAATTGCAGTCGGGTGGCAGTATCAGTGTCCATAAGGGCATTCATACTGCCAATTTCGTGGGACGTTCGGCTAGATCAACTGGTGGGACTAGGTAATCCGGTGAATGTCCACTTTCCTTGTTAAAATCCGACGAGCTTTGTAGAAGAACAGGTTTCTTGAGATGAACTCCCCTTGGCTGATTCTACTTAAAATCGGGTCTCAAGGAAAATCCCTGAGTCTGGGTTGAGTTATCCGATAGGAGTGGATGTTGGATCCTCACAACATGTGATTAGAAGGTGCGGTCAAAGGTGGAGCAATTTTGTTAGCTGTAGGCAGTGTTGGAGTCTCACGGGTTGTCTCACCCGGGATGGAAGCGTTGAGTACTAGATCAGAAGGAACCAGATCTGTAGTTTTCGGGGCGATGACGAAGTCTTTGGGCTGGAGTCTCTGTTCAATGTGTTGAATATTTTTGGGTCGTCCTTGTAGGCCCAATTTCCGTTTCCCCTTCAAGTTTGCAGGCTCTCTTGGTTTGAATATACACTTCTGTGTAATTGGGACTTTTGGGGCGGGAACGTATGGGTCTGCATCAATACTGTCATCCTCCTGGGTACCCAAAACTGCAAAACGGCCAAAAGAAGATGTAGACTTATTAACCGATGGTTGAGATTTCTCGAACTGAGGAGGACGACCCATCATTTTAGGGGCAATTAATCAGGCTCCGGGTTTGGTAATGTCCTCGAGCACAGGATTCTGAAATGGATGGGTGCTTTTGGTAGGTACCTTTGAGACAACAGGAGTAGCGTTAGCACGTGAGGTTGCAGATGTGTGAGGAACGTTAATTACCTGATTTGGCATAGCTGCAGTGTTGCTGGAGGCTCTGAGGTCAGGCTCTAGCCCTTGATGAATAGCCAGTTGACTTTCAACATCGGGTGCGAAGCCACTCGTTACCTCTTTCTCCGGGCGGGTTGTTGTTGCTGAAGACACAGTCTCCGGTGAGATTCCCGATGGCGCAAAGGGACACAGTCTCCATATCTGGCACATGAGAAGCAAATTTCATTTAGGTCTTCATATTGCACCGGGTATGGTTTTCCATCCACCGTAATAGAGAGGGTGAGCGACTTTTGTAGATCCAAACGAATCGCAATCCGGGCGAAGAGGCCCCATTCTTTCAATAGCGTGTGCTCATCGACCTTCATGAAGGCACCCACTGGTTTAGATATCTGGATCAGGAGATCCTTATGGTAGTAATGAATAGGCAGTCCTGGGAAACGAATCCACGCAGCTACAAGCTCGACATGAATTGCCTTAGTGTTGAACTCTCTGTGCCAGGGGAATACAAGAAGAGGACGACTCCCTAAAATGTGAGGACCCTCAAGAAGAGCTTTATGGTAGTCTTTCTCATCGGAAAAGTGAACCTGGTAAAAACCGTCTGCAATGTCGATCAGCTTAAACTCTCCTCTCGGTTGCCAAATAATTCTCAGTCTAGAAAGTAGAGATTGGTAACCCATGACATATTTCCCCAGAGGACAGATGATGATTGTGTTGGCCATGTTGGAGGCAATCTGAGCTTGGATGTTCTCTTTGAAGCTGACGGTGGGACCTTTGCCATTGTGGCCGTGAATCACGTCATCGTCGGTGAGAGTGATATCTGCCCGAGCAGGAAACAGGTACTTGTAAGTAAGGGGTCTTTTAGGGAGTGGAGCCCCAAAAACAAGCGGCGGAGTGGCCGAAGACTTTTGAGCTCCGAGCCCGATGGGATCTTGCACTCTTGTGGAGTTGGAAGCTTCTTTAGAATTTTTCACTTTTTTGTTCGCGTGGTCTTGCAATAGCGGAGGAAAATGATCTAGGTTAAACATATCCTCATCCTCCATGAAGGATGAGATCGGGTTGTGACGGCGAAATTCTTAGAGAGAGTTGAGAGCGAATTTTTAGAGAGAGAGCGACGATATGGTATCTCTTTTTGGATGGTACACTTATTGATAGGTAAATAAATTTTTTCTACTTCTATTCGTCGAAATTAAAATATAAAATCGGTTCTAAAATTCTACTACTCAGGTATAAGGGGAGTAAAGTTGTTTGTAAGGGTCGTTCTCACAAAGAACGAAATGAGTCTGCCTCTCCTTGTTGCCTTGATGATTTGCTACAAAAATATTGAAAGTAGGGGTGGTTTTGTGAGACAAATGACTCTAATATAACTACTAATTATTGTAAACCAAAGTAAAGACATATTTGAAGGGTTTTGAAGAGATCTGGATGAGAAAAATACCTTATCTGATCACATAAGTTCAAGAAATAGATCATATGCACATCCAGGTCCTAGGTGTATTTCGATATCACTTATCATTTGATGTTATAACTTGATGTTGCATCTATATTTTTTTCTAAGCTTGAGCCTAGCGGCAATAAGAACCTATATGCTCACATTCTCATTCTTTGCAATGAATTATAGAAAAAACATCAAAATAGTGCTAACAACAACCTTCGGCCAACTAGTTTTACGTAGTGTAGATTATGTTCTTGCGTTATCTCCTAATATCTACTGTCTACTCCTCGTTTTAATGCAGTCTTTAGGATTACTATCTTGTTGCAAACTCTGAAAATGCAAAAAACAAAAGAATGGTTTTCCAATCTTAGCTGATCAAGCTAGAACAATAAAACACAAATCCTACGTGTATTGCCACTTTGCAAGAATTTCACTACTAACTAATACTCGTAAAATAGTACCTATATCTCGCCAAATCTCATAGATTTACTCAATAACTTTGTAAATCAGCCAAGGAATTAAGTTTTTAGCCGATCATAAAAAGACATAAGCAATGCTTTTGAAATCAGCTTTATGGACAATGAAAAATCAAAGGAAGAACTTGTTCTTTATTGCAAAACCGAACTAAAAATGCAATGAGGAGGAGAGTGATGGTAGCTCTGTGATAATGCAACATATTCTTTCAAGATATCAAGGTGGCTAGTAACTCCAAAGCTGAAGATATCTAGTTAGTTCGGGGATAGGTTACTTTAGTGGGTAGGCATGCACACGCATCTTTGTAAAATGAGACAAACTGAGCGTCGTACTCCTTTTCCTTTTATTGAATTTCCCTTTACCTGGAGGTTTGCCGGAAAAATTTTTAAGGAGGCGAAACAGTTTACCCTCCTCACTTAGTTGGTTCAGATGAGCAGGAGTTGTCCAAGTATAATTCGAATCTAGGTTTTTCCGTTGATTTTGTTTAGATTCATTAATGAGTAAATCATTACTAGATTTTTTTTTAAGTTTCTTTTATTTTTGAGGGTTAAGTCTCTTCGCCAAACCTTGTAATTTTCTACAACCATTATAAATAAAAAGCAAGGGTTTAAAAAAAATGGCAGTCTCTCCTTTGTACTAGGTATAAAACATGTAAAACAAGACTAAAATTCAAATATTTTATGCTTAGTTTAGGGAACAAACTCCTTTTAATAAACAAAAACTAAGAATCCTTCATAAACTAGGTTAAAGAGTCTTCATGTGTTATCTCTTGATGTGTTCACATCTCTTCATGCATTTTCGGTGGTTTTTGGACTTGAATATGGACTTCTTTGCATATCCAAATTGAAATAGACCTCCAATTTTGTCTATATGAGTTCCTTAAAGGTCTGGAAGTCGCCCTCTTCAATGATCTATCACAAAACTTCTTTCGTAAATGGACAAGGCTTGAAGTAGACTTTTTAAAAATATCGGTGTACTTTCCTTTTTGTTTTCGGGCAATGAAGGCATATTCTCAGAAAATATCCTTCTGAAATGTTATAGAGTACTTTGAGATATAGGATATTGCTGATGACACAATCTTAAAAAGATCCAAGGCCAGAGAGTTATGATTAACACAAATCACTTTCAAGTCTAAAAATCTTCCTCACGTAGATTTTGAGTGTCATCTTCTTTGATTGATCCATGCTTCTATTGAGAAACTAACAACACAGAATTTATGTGGTTCAGCAATGCCCACGTCCACGGGGAAAGACTCTTCCTCTTATTTCTTTCTTACTTTTCTTTATGCGTTACAGTACAATTTATAGACAATTCTCAACAAGTTAACTACTCGGGATTTTGGTATATCAAATCTTTCCTTATCTATTCTTTTCAACACTCTCCCTTAAGTCGAGTAACTTGCCTACTGCTTCATGGAACGGATGCCCTGCAACTGCCTTTGTGAATACATCTGCCAACTGATCTTCAGATCGTACAAATGGGAGTGATATGACGCCACCTTCTAACTTCTCCTTGATGAAATGTCTATCAATCTCGATGTGTTTTGTCCTGTTATATTGCACAGGATTCTCATAAATATGTACTGATGCTTTGTTATCACAATAGAGAGGACATGGTTCCTCTTGAGTATATCCCAATTCTGACAATAACTTCTTAATCCATAAGACCTACGTTAGTCCTCTTGTAATTTTTTGAAACTCTGCCTCTGCACTAGAAAGAGTCATTACTTTCTGCTTCTTACTTTTTCCTGTCACCAAATTTCCTCCGACAAATGTGAAGTATCCAGACATGGATCTCCGATCCACTGGATTTCTTGCCCAATCAGTATCAGTGTATGCTTCTATCCTCACATGTCCATTCCTCCTTAAGACGACCCATGTATCAATTGTACCCTTCAAATATCTAACTATTCAAACAGCTGCTTCCCAATGTTCCTTTTTTGGATCATGCATGAACTGGCTCAAAACCCCAACTGCATAAGCAATATCTGGTCTTGTATGGGATAGGTAGATTAATTTTCTCATAAGATGCTGGTATCTCTTCCTATCAACACTTTCGGCTTCCTCCAGGATTTGGAGGCCATGATTTTGCAGCATTGGCGCGTCCGCAGGTTTGCACCCCAAGAGCCCTATTTCTGCTAACAAGTCAAGGATATACTTTCGCTGGGATATGAAGATACCTCCTTTTGATCTCAACACCTCTATTCCTAGAAAATATTTCAAGTTTCCTAAATTATTCATCTCAAACTCCTTAAATAGATTCTTCTTCAATTCATCAATCTCTTCCTTGTCGTCTCCGGTAATTACCATATCATCAACATAGATAAGTAAGCAAGTGATCCCCTCTGCTCGTCTTTTTAGGAATAGAGTGTGATCTGAGTTACTCTGATGATATCCATATCACTTCATAGCCACTGTGAATCTTCCAAACCATGCTCTGAGAGACTGTTTGAGGCCATATAGTGCTTTTCTGAGTCTGCAAACCTCTCCTGATCGAAAATACTGAGAGAATCCAGGTGGGCTTTCCATGTATACCTCTTCCTCCAAGTCTCCGTATAGAAATGCGTTCTTCACATCGAATTGATGCAAGGTCTAATTCTTGTTTGCTGCAATTGAGAACAAAACCCGAATGGTGTTAATTTTAGCAAATGGTGAAAAAGTTTCAGAATAGTCTACCGCATAGGTCTAGGTGTATCCCTTTGCCACAAGACGTGCTTTGAACCTCTCTACTGAATCATCAGCCTTTATTTTTATTGTATAGATCCACCTGCATCCCACCGGTTTCTTTCTGCCTGGTAGCACACACTTCTCCCATGTCTTATTCTTCTTCAATGCCTCCATCTCAATCTCCATTGCCTTCTTCCACTCTGGAAGTTCTAGAGTTTCTTCTACACTCCTTGGGATCTCTTCATTATATAGAGCTGTAGTGAAAGCTTTAGCCGACTCCGTTATCCTCCCCTGAACATATTAGCCACTGGGTACTTTTTGAGCACATGTACATGATCAGCAATATATCTCTTTGGAGCTATACCCCGAGTAGTCCAATCTGGAAGAACTCGTGTACGAACAACAACAGAAGAATCATCAGTAGTAGGGGAATCTTCAATCTCATGTAGTAAAGGGCGTACCTGGATATCCGGTGAAGGACGATCTGACACCACGGGGCCTCCAGACTGTACTATTGGGGACAGACCTGCTGCGGGTAGGAATGAACTCTGTGGCGGTAGTTCCGATGTTATGGGTAGCTCTTTTTGAGGTTCAGGAAATATAGGCACTCTACTTACCCAATCTAGTGGGTCACATAGATTCTCCCCCAGGCCACTGGATTGAGGTATTTTCTTGAAATAAAATTCAGTTTCAACAAAGTCATAATGAATAGTAGTGTATACCCTCTGCAACACAGGATCATAACATCGATATCCTTTTTTATTTATCCCATAACCCACAAATACGTATTTCATAGAACAGGGATCAAATTTAGTGCGATGCACTTGGAAACGTGCACAAAGACAGAACATCCAAATACCTTGGAACTCAAGGTTAGATATGCGGGAACACGAATATGATCAGATAAGACATCTAAAGGTTAGATTTGAAAATAATGATTGCAGAGCAAATCTGGCCCTGTCTGATCTCCGGCCACCCTAGAAACGACCTCCCAGTGAATCTGCGCGGCAAAATGTCAGTCGACCCTGGTACGTTGGATCTTGTGCTCCGGGTCGGACTCCACCAGATCTGTTATAGTTTGCTCTGCTTGTTTGATTATTTGGGGCGAACGAGGAGAGAATGTCTGACACATTCCTTCCAAAATCATTCAAAATGAACTATAGATGATGCAACGAATCCATTAGTGATCAAACTAAACATACTCGAAAAGGAAAACAACAAACAAGTATAAAAAGCCAATTAGTAAGAAGATTATGAAGCAAGCACCATGCCAATGACATCATGCATGACCCTTTCTACAAAAACCGAGGCATTACATTTGCCGAGATTCATCCAACTTTAAATATTCAAGTGATTGAGTTGTTGAATCCCAACATACGGGATGCACTGGGTCCGTGTATATGGGGTCATATACTCAAGTTCATCAGTGTTGTGAGTTATTTCATGTATTAAATTGTGGTTCTTTATCATTCTCTCAGGTAAAATCACCAATGTTTTGTTCCTTGTGTGTCATTGCGGCACAACGTTTTAAATCAAGGCATCGAGGTAACCTTATAATTGTTCCAGCAACACGCTCGCCACACATTGGAGAGAGTTTGGAAATTGGCTCAAACACCCAAATCTATTTCAAAGGGAAAGCACATACATAGGTACTCTTCAGATTATACATATATGAGAACATCAATTAATGACAAAGGACTCATATGTAATGTACATTGTAGGTCTCATTTTTTCTTGCGAATGAATTTTCATAATCCTTTCATTTTTCGTATACTTATCATCCAGATTTTAAAGTACCACACCCTTTGCACAAACGAAAACTTTAAATTTGTACAACATGATTGGTTCGGATCCCGTCATGACAGAGTATGTGAGTTCCAATTTCAAAATATTTCGCTAACGTTCAAATATAATTTCAAATTTGTGGTAATGGATTCAATCGGACCCCGGACTGGGTCGAGTACAGAGTTTCAATGTCAAAAAATTAAAAAAATTTCAAATTTGTAGTAAGGAATTCGTTCGTAACCCGATAGGATCAAGTAGGTAAGTTTCAATGTCAAAATATTTCGCACATATTCAAACAAAATTTCAAATTTGTGCTAATGATCGGTTCGAATCCCTAATAGGGTCTAGTAGGTGAGTTTCATTGCCAAAACATTTCTCAAACCAAACCAAACCAAACATACCCAGTAGATCCCGCCATTAGGTAGGGTCTGGGGAGGGTAAAATGTACGCAATCATATTGTTTCCGTGTAGACCCTCAGCTCGAAAAAAAAATAAAAAATAAAAAAATAAAAAAAAATAAAAAAATTGAATATAGCAGAAATAAATTACTTACCTCAATCATGTACTACATATATCCGAAATAAAATAAATGCCTACACACATAAGGAACCAACTAAACAGATAAAATACCATTAGATGCAAATATCTACTAGTATATCCTGCTAATTTCTATCAGCCTAGAGGTCCATACACAAATAACTACCCTATATAGTCCTATATATCTTTAACCATAATATGACGTCTCCAACTCGTCCATCAGAGGTCATGTCCTTGGAGAGGTTTAATCCTACTAAATCTAACCGGATCTGCTCATCACATGTTCTCTTAGGTCTCCTCCGCCATCATCGGCCTTCGATTTGTAATCCTTCGACTCTCCTAACTTGCTCGTCCACACTCTTTCTGCGTACATGTCCAAACCATCGTAATCTGCCCTCCATCAGTTTGGTACTTATAGATGCGACAACTAGTGTGTCTCTAAAGACCCCATTTGAAATCTTGTCTAATCTCGTACGACCACACATCCACCTTAGCATCCGCATCTCTACCACTTCAATTTTTTGCTCATACGACAAGTTCATAGCCCAACACTCTGATCCGTAGAGCACTACCGATTTTATAACTATTCTATAAAACATTTCTTACATTAAAATAAAATCAAATTCATACTAAGGTCGTTCGGATACCGATAGGGTTGAGCTCGAACGGTGTAGCATTTTTTTAAACAAACATATTGAAAAAAAACATATTATTGATGGGGATTTAAGTTTTTGAGTTGACAGAGTTTTGGAATTTTCAATTTTGAAAAATTGATGTCCGAGTAAATGTTCTTCTCATCCTCGGATAAAAAATTAAAAAGTTTTTCGGCGGTTATAGTGAATTTAAATGTTTTATGAAGATTTAATTTTTTTATTTTTATTTTGATAATTTTCTTTTGATAGGTATAAAGAATCCGCATTAAATGGACCTCAGCCTCGGATGAGGTGACTGTGCGGGTTTGCTTGCATTAATGGGGACTGAGAAGTACAAGTCTCTTGACTGCATCGAGGCCGGCGATATCTCAAAGCTTGGATTCGCCGTTGCCGTTACCGATGAACTCCATAGTAAGCTCGTCGGAATTATACGTGGTTCTGGCGCCGGGTCACCGGAAACGTGGCGTATCATATCGAAGCACCTCCTGAGTCCAGAATTCCCATTTTCTTTCCATCAAATGATGTACTATGGCTGCTACAAATACTTTGGACCTGATCCTCCTGCTTGGCTGCCTGACCGGTACTGTATTTATGCAATTGCCATATACTAAGTGTTAGAGAGAAATGTAACTAGACTTTCTTGGAGATTGTATTGTGATGGAAAACTCTCTACTATTATTGAATAAGGA
>JAOYMZ010018034.1:0-19048 GCA_025802335.1 Pinguicula primuliflora
TTCTTTTCTTCCTTTTCTTTTAATGTCTTTTAAGTAAAATAACAATAAAAGTAAATCAAAAATGAAATAGGAGGTTACATTTCGAAATAACATTTGTGCAGAGGTTACTTGTCCAATTATTCCAGGCACGATGTCCTTATTTTATAAATATACATTTCCAAAAAATAAATATTATTAATTATTATATTTATAAATAAAAATTATGTATGGAATTTGGTAAATAATATTTCAAGCCACTTTCGAATATTTAAATTATGATATAAAATCAATTATAAATTCTTGTATGAAGATGATTCAAGAACCATTAAAATTTTGATCTCATCAGCTCAAAGTGACCAAAAAAATTTTGTTTAACCTTTGGAGAGTATGATCCTGTGGGTAGTATTTGTGTGGGCAATTTTCAATTCCGACAACTAAAATCAAAATTGGTCATACCAATTAAGAACTGTTTAACCCAAGTGGAAGAGGTGAGACAAAATTATCGATAATTAAGCCATCGAAATCACGACGGAGCATTGGGTTTTTGATCTCCTATGTATAAACTTTGCAACGGTATGACCAATTTAGATTTTGATTGTTGGAATTGAAAAATTATCCACACGACCGAAAATCGCCTGCAATGCTGGCCACATGATCTAAAGTGAACCTGTAGATACTTAAAGAACATATTCTTGGATTCTTATTATTTTCAGTGCCAAAGTTGGTATAAACGAAGTATGTGATCGATTCTGGAATCGTCCGCATAGGAGAATTCTACAATTGATTTCATACATAATAATTTATATCAAATTCCGTACACAAAATTTTTATTACTGCATTAACTTTAAATAAAACAAGTATAGAAAAAGAATCAAATAATAAAGAAGACTATGTATAAAAATAAAAAATAAAAAATATATATTATATTATATTTATAAACAAAATTAAAGGGGCACGCGTGTTAAGCAAAAGATTTGAATAAATCATTTTCTTATTTTGTGATTCCTAAATAATAGGAATCACGTCCCTGATTGATTGATGAGGATTGTAATTTAGTAGTAATTGTGCCTATATATACGCGTAAAAGAACCGTATGAATACATAAGTGAAAATTTCACAAAATCTCTTTACAATTCCACTTATTATGATATCAAAGCAGGATTTTTCTTAGTTTTTGTCATCTACCTAGGATTATCCCTTATTTTTCCAGTGATACGGCGCACCATGGGAGACAAAGTCTAGGCGTTGACCGATCAGAATGGCGATCTAGCCGAACAGTTTGAACAATTTCAATTGTTCATGAAGCAAAAGTCCATAAACAACCATGCTTCCTCGTCATCCTCCGTTTTTGAGTCTGAGAAACAGAATCTCTCTGCAGTGATCGAATTCAAACTTCAAGATCACAATTACGTACTTTGGGTCAGACTCATGGAGGTGTATATCGTGGGACACGACCGTTTTCAATTCATCACCAGTGATGCGATATCCCCAGATGATCGATCCTGGTTACTCAAGATGGAAAGAACAAGATTCACATGTTTTTGGTTGGATCACGGGGTCTATGGAGAGAAAATTGGTTCAAAAGATGCACATTATCCGAATGCATACGAGCTTTGGAGGATTCTTAAGAGGAATTCACTGTGAGGGAAGATAGTCTCCAAATTTATGATTTAATCACCAAAGCAGATCGGCTAAAGCAAGGAACAATGACAATTGAGGATTTTTACGCCCAATGTTCATCCTTGTGGCTCGAAATTGATCGAAGATGGCCCACTCCAATAGGACCCATCAACGACATCGAGAAATTTGATCGGATTCAGGATGACACCACTTGTTCGGCTTCCTTGCCGGAATAAATGATGATTATGAGCCAATTATTCGGGATTTGCTGAAACTCAACCTGTTGCCCTCAGTACAAGTCGCCTATGCAACGGCTCGGCAGGAAGCTGCCCAAAAAGTGATAATGGATCCCACGGCGGCCTCCGACTCACCAAACCCATAATCGGGCATCAGAGCAGGACTTGATGTCCGAGATAATCAAGGACCAATTTCACGACCAGGAGTTGGAAACTCAACTTTGGCCTCTGTGGTCAAGTGGACAACAATCAAAAGGTCGAGGATCGGCGAATTCATCATTTCATGGAAAAAACATCTGCTGTGAACACTGCAACATACTTCAGCATATAAAGGCAGAATGTTACCGATGGATGGCTACCCACAGAAAGGATGAGGAACAACAATGATTGTCAATGGGAGCCATCCCGATGAAGCCACCGGCGACATCTCAGTCACGAACCAAGGGTTCGGAGGTGCTAAAGAACCAGGTAATGTCGTGACCTGAAATGAGGTAAATTGTGATCCGGCAACCCATGGACCAGGTAACGATACATTTATTTTGGTTGAGTTACGATATTGCCCTCCGATTATTTCCGATGCTTGTCATTTTTGTGAGGGGTCTTTTGGTCATTTCATCGATGCTGATAAATTGAAATTGAATAAATTTGGTCCGTGTAATGTTGGGCCATCAAGTATTGTAGTTGGGCCTCTTCCTACAAGGTTTTATAAAACACGAAAATCCAAATGTGGGTTGAATCCATTTTCTGGGCCAAAATATTTTGATGGGTTCGAGAATATTGCTAAACATTCAAATAGTGAAAAAATGGACAGTGAATATTCGATTATGGTGCTATCGATATGATCAACTACGGTATATCGGATATTACTCTTATGCAGGAGTCGAAAAAGAAGTTGTTAAGACTGCCAGTGGTGAATTTGCTCCTGTTAAAGGAACCGGAGTTATTGATATTTCTCCATCTATCTAGACTGTCTAATTGTTTATATGTGTCTTCTCTATCTTATAAGTTGTTGTCTATTAGTCACATTTCTTGGAAACTTAATTGCGTGATTATAATGTATCTATCTTTCTGTGTGTTACAAGATATCCGTTCGAAGAGGATAATTAGGCGTGACACTGAGAGGAATGGCATGTACTATGTTGACGAAGTGGACTCAATGCTGGGCAGGACACTCTTGACTCATGGTTCTACCCAAACTAAAAATTGATTGTGACACCGACGTCTTGGCCATCTCTCCCATAAACATCTTCATCAGTTATTTCGTTAAGCCTCTAGTACTCTTTTGAATTGTGAAACATATATTTTGGCTAAGAGTCACAGACAGTCATTTCGGCTTTCAAATACTCATGTTCCGCACATTTTCTCGTTAGTTCATTCTGATGTTTGGGGTCATGCTCCTTCGGTTAAGGGACATGGATTTCGATACTTTATCTTATTTATTGATGGTTGCTTTAGGATGACTTGGGTAAATTTTCTTCGTCATAAATCTGAGGTGTTTGCTACATTTTTCCAATTTTATCGCATGATTTTTACTCAGTTTCAAACCAAAATTCAAATTCTTAGATCTGATAACGGGGGAGAATTTGTGAACCAACAAATGAGAAATTTTTTCTCTCGAAGTGTGATGCTACACCAAACAACTTATTCTTATACCCCTCAGCAAAATGGTGTAATGGAAAGAAAAAATCGGGTTCTACTTGAAATTACTCGAGCTCTTATGTTTGAATCCAAAGTTCCAAAGAGTTTCTGGTCTGAAGCTATTTCCACCTCCACTTATCTTGCCAATAGGCTTCCTACTCGGGTTGTAAGTTTTTATACACCTATACAGGTTTTATTTGAGCATTCTCAAGTTCCTCCACCCTTAATTATATATGTTCATGTCTCAAAGATAAACTGATCAAAGTTTGATCCTTGTGTGGAAAAATGTGTATTTATGGGATATGGAAGGTCACAAAAGAGGTATAGGTGCTATTATCCTGTTACTCGTTGGATGTTTATCACTATGGACTGTGACATTATTGAAAGTGAATGTTTCTATCATACACCTACTCAATCAAGGAGTCAGAGAGAGACAGGTGACACTAGCAACATCCTTGATTTGTTGAGATCTTCTTCCAGCGAGTTGCTACATTCCTCGGCTGCGCTTCATGCACTGTCGCCCTCACCAACCTCTTTACTTCCATCTACATCATCTTATGTGTCTCATGCACAAGTACTACCTGAGCTGGATCATGAGTCAGGCAGACTGCCCGCTCCAAAACATGATGACGATATGGTACAATCAGACCTAACAGGGAAACCTCAAGGATCTTCTTCGATGGATACTCTGGTAAGTACATTATCACCTGAGCTTGTCGATTCTTTGGATATCGTGGACTCTTATCATGATGCAGGATCTCGGTGCCCTGTTACTCCTATTTGAATTCTGCCAGAGAGATTTACTCGGGACTTTCCCTGGAAGAAGTTTACACCTGAGCATGATACAAAGACTAAGAGATATCCGATTGCTGATATTGTCAAGGGGAGTATGTCTGCTTCAGCCCGTGCATTTGCTACTGCTGTTTATAGCAAGGAAATTCCTCGTATTAAGAAAGAAACCTTGCATATTCCAGAGTGAAAATAGAATATTGAGATAGAGATGAGTGCTCCGAAGAAAATGAAACATGGGAGATATGTGATTTGCCTCCGGAAAAGAAGCGTGTTGGTTATAGATGGGTCTTTAGTATTAAAAGAAAAGCTGATGACATTGTTGATAGGTTCAAAGCTCATTTGGTGGCGAAAGGATATACTCAGACATATGGAATTGACTACTCAGAGACTTTTTTCTCGGTGCCCAAACTGGATGTTATTCGCGTTTTGTTCTCATTAGCTGCCAACCTAGACTGGCATCTTCACTACTTTGATGTGAAGAATGCATTTCTGCATGGTGACCTATCCGAGGAGGTGTATATGGCTCCACCACCCTGTTTTTCATCTGGATTTTGATCTCATGAGGTGTGCAGATTGAAGAAAGCATTATATAGTTTGAAGTAGTCACCTAGAGCTTGGTTTGAGAGGTTCACTATCTTTATGAAAAATGTGGATACATCCGGAGTAACTCAGTTCATACTTTGTTCCTAAAGCGATGGGTCCAAGGTATTACATGTCTTATTATCTATGTTGATGACATGATTATTACTGGAGATGATGTTGATGTGATTGGAGAGTTTAGGAGGAACTTGTTCAAAGAATTTAAGATGAAGGACTTGAGGATGCTAAAGTACTTTCTTGGTATTGAGGTGATGCGGTCCAAACACGAAATTTATATTTCTCAGCGAAATTATATTCTAAATCTTGTTGTTGAGACTGAGTTGTTGGAGTGCAGACCAGCTGATACACCTATGGTACTCAACCATGAGTTGGGAATATTGGAAAGAGCTGAGCCAGCAAACAAAATAAGATACCAGTATTTGGTTGGAAAATTGATTTATTTGGCACATACACGACCAGATATTTCATATATCGTAGGGGGTGTGAGTCAGTCTATGCACAGTCCCCCAAAGGATCATATGGAGTCAGCCTTGAGAATTATGAGATATTTAAAGGGATCACCTGATACAGGAGTTCTAAATGGTAAACATGGACACTTGAAGATTGAAGCTTACATAGATGCTGATTGAGCAGGAAGCCCTATGGACTGGCGATCTACCTCGGCATATTTCACTCTTGTTGGAGGAAATCTCATCATATAAGACGCAAAAAATAAAAAATGATGGCAAGATCAAGTGCTGAAGCAGAGTTTAGAGGCAATGTCGGAGAGGTGACAGAAGTTTTGTGGCTCATCAAGCTGATGACTGAGCTTGGATTCCCACCTGAGCATGCATGTCCTTTGGTGTGTGACAATAGGGCAGTTATCCACATTTTTGAAAATCCAGTTCAACATGACCGCACTAAGCATGATGAGATTGACGGACACTTCTTCAGGGAAAAACTTGAAAGCAAGATTGTGACGCTCCCATTTGTGATCGGAAGACTAAATAGCAAATATCTTGACAAAAGTCATTAATGGTCGATCATTTCAGGATGTATTGTCCAAGTTATGTGTCGGATGTCCCCCACCTAACTTGAGGGAGAACGTTGTTAAAAAATGATTTGAATAAATTATTTCCTTACTTTGTGATCTCTAAATAATATGGATCATATCCCTAATTAGTAGAGGTTGTAATTAGTGATATTTGTGGCGTAAAAAAACATAAGTGAAAACTTCACAAAAATCTATTTGCAATTCTGCTTATTAACGTGCCCCTGGGTCCCGCCATTGCAGGTGACAACTTTAAAACCATAGTAAAATTTAGCTATTGAATTGACCTGATGGTTTAAGAGTTCCTCAAGGTACTTCCTTAGATTAGTTTACGTGTTTTCAAGGTATTGCATTCAATTACTTAATGACATGTTATATTTTTTAGGCACATACTACCTTGCGGATAATGGGTACATGAATCGCGAAAGTTTTTTGGTTTCCTATCGCCGTACACGATACCATCTGCGGGAATGAGTCACTGGGAATCGAGTTCCGCAGAATGCGAAAGAGTACTTCAATATGAAGCACTCTAAGGCAAGGAATGTGATTGAACGCACATTTGGCATCCTAAAGCGTCGCTGGGCAGTGTTGAGGTCCCTATGTACTACAACATAACATGTCAAATCAAAGTGATTTATGCTTGTGTTATTCTTCATAACTTTCTCAAAGCTAATCAACCCCATAATTTTCTAGAGGAGTTTGAGGATGAACCAGTGACACTGAGTCAGATATACACAAATTTTCCTACAGAATATGTTGTGACCTTGGAACCATCTCCTGCATGGAACATGAAGAGGGATGAAATGGTTACTTCAATGTTTGTAAGATATAGAAATGTGGTCCCGAGACAGAATCCATGAACTTGGCTTGTTTTTCAAGTGTGAACATTGATCAATTAGTTTGTTGGCTTGTTTTTCGAGTGTAAACATTGGTTGTTTTAATTTGTTGGCTTGTTTTTCGAGTGCATAATTACTGATTCACAGGGGGGGTTTCGAGTGTAGTGGAACATTCACTAGTTTGCAGGATTTTTTTTTGGAAAAAAATAGAATTTTCTTTACTGCGTATATCCAATGAAAATCATGTTTACTGTGTTTGATTTAGGTAGCATTGAGTTATCCAGCATTTACAGCATGAAAGAGTATTTTAGTCATTTAACCATCATTTAACTGTTCGATCAGCCTAAATCCACTGTAAAGTAAACACGCGAAACTGTAACGCTCCAAATCAAAATCAAACGTTAAAAGATGTTTACTACATTTGATGTTGATATCGGTAACAATTCAAATTAAAATCACACTCGAAACCTTAAGTCCGAAATAAATCGATTCTTATTGTTATCCTCAGTTCTATAATGAACAGATGGCATCCTAACGTCTGTTTCTTATCCTCAATTCTGTCGGATGCAAATTGGTCGATAATCGCAATTACCGACTATCGGTAGCTAAATATCGTCAGTGTTGGTTACCGATACTAACGGTATTTCTATTACTATTCGTTTGTGGGTCCATAGGAATCTCGAATGACTGACGCCCTAATTTTTTTTTTTTGTTGTGGTAGGTTTTGCAACTTAAAAAAGCATAGAAGGCACATGCTTTTTATGTTTTAACCCTAAATTCTATGGGTTTTTAAGTTGCAAATGCAATACTCCTGTATCCCCTATTTCCCTATCAGCTGACTAGTCGTTGGGGCATCGAATGTTGTAAGGCATATGCTGCATACGGAAAATATATATTTAACAGACATTTATTTGTTTCTTCCGCAACTTTGCTTCATCGGGTCCGAGATTGGACCACATGCGCAAATTGTAACGGCATTATTCAGACATAGCCTTTTAAATTATATTTTTATCTGGGTTTTTACAAATTTAATTACTAATAACAAATCAGTTTTAAAATATGAGATTGATTGGAGCACAATATCGAGAAATAATATAAGATCCCTCATTGTATGCGATCCTCACATTCCATACTCACATTATGTGGGAGCATATATACACATATTGGTGTACTTGGGGCCTCATATTTATGAATATGACAGGGTGTGAGGGTAGTGTCCTACTTGAAAGTGCCTTATATCATTTTTTGCACAGTATCTAACCACTAACATTTAAATTTGAGACTTATTTATTTGGGAATATGTAGTTAATTTCGCATAAGTTTTTTTGATAGGTAATTTTGTTGTATTATATATTCAAAGTGTATTTACATTTACATCCTTCTTGCCATTTTCTAACACAATTTTTCAAGACAAATTTGGGTTCAAAAATTGAAATGGACGAAATCGCCCCATTTTCTCCTCCATCCTTCCTTACGGCTTTATCGTCGCATTCAATGGTTCGGAAGCCGGCTCCACTCCGATATGCTCATGCTAGGTGGCATATATCTGCTTGCTTTCAGGAATTGCCATAGATGCAATTGAATCATCTCAATTGTTGTTTCGGCTTTCATTTGCTTGCTATTAAAGATCTTCTCGTTTCTGATTTTCCAAATTACTCAGCATACTTGTTGCCAAATCAAATTTAGGATAGCCTTGTTCCATGGAAACCTAACATGTTCACATGTTGCAAATAATGTTCGCGAATTGTTTGGGCTAGCGCAGTATGAACTCCAAACCATTCATAGATTGCATACCATAATCAAGACACTTCTTTGCACGGTAGGAATAGATGCTCCACTGTTTCTAATTTCTCATAAGTTAATTAATTCCATCAGTGTTAAGAAGTGCTTTATTAATTTATTCAATATGTAAAATAGTGTTCTAGAATGCGGTCGCTTAGTCGGCTGGGCGGCCGTCTAGGCAGTTTTTTTGGTCCGGACGCCTCGATTTTGGCATGTTTGGCTTGGCTGAGCACCTCGCGGTCTCAGTAAAATGCAAACCTCATTTTGAGATTTGACTCTACCAAAATGACACAAATCCTATTTTCGAGGGATGGATCAGCCTTTTGGTAAGGAAGATTTGGTCATTAAAAACAATTTCCCTGATTTAGCCATTTATTACAACAATCAAATACCACAATAAATAAATAAATAATCCAAAGAAATGCAGAAAAATATGTTTATCATCATCATGCTCCTCATTCCCCCCTTCTCCATGCAAGAGTCTCCCTGCAAATCTCTCTTCACATCATTCTTGTCAAGAACAAATCTTTTCTCATCCATAAGTGAAGGAAGACGAGGTTTGTATTCATTTTTCCTACATTTATGCTCATTTATTGTGTTTTAATAAATTGCAAAAAGCCGAATCCACATACTTGAATTATTATTATTATTATTTATTATTTTACCATCGAAACAATGAATCCTCCATTATTTGTTTCATTGAATCCTCAGTCCTCACTATCATCCATTCATCATCCTTTTAGAAATTGGGTCATCTTATTTGCGTGATACATTGAATTCCATCTGCATTTCTGTTCTTGTTTTTAGGTCAAGAAATTTGATAATCTCCACATAATTCTTGGTGGGGCATTTAAAGTTGTAGAGTAATTTCTGGGCAGGAGCTTAGCTGCCTTCTAGGCTAAAAAGAATAGTAATGGTTGATCTAATCTTCACAACTCTCTCGACCTTTTTCAGTAGGTATGTGTTGACATGGGCTAAGCATTTGATTTGTCTTTTCGGATTTGGTATTGAATAAGAACATCTATTAGGCAGATAACATCCAAGTACATTGAGTTGACGTATCTAGTGGTTCTGGAAGTAACAATTGCACTCAAGTTCATGAGTTTAAATTCCCTCACCGACATGAGTATGTCACATATGGTGTGTGAAGTATGGTTTACCCCCTTACCGTGTCCGTAGTTTATAGCCTATTGTGGTAGGACATTGATTTTACTTATCCCGATATGTTCCCCTGCGTTATAACAAAACATTGAGTTCAGGCAATAATACACATGAAGGAATTATTAGTGGTATTCAATAAAAAAATATATTTAATTGAACCTAGTGATTATTAGAATGACAATTGTACTCACATATCACAGTTTTAAATTTCTCACAGACATTACCTATAAAAAAGTACATGCAATTGAGCCAAGTGAAGGGAGACTAATCACGAGTAATTTTCAAATGCTGAATGGTAGGGTGCCGAATGACACCCTACCGTGCCGAATATGCATCCCGACCGTCGGATTACATAATAAATATATTGCTATTGGATAATGCTATTTTTCTAAATAATATTACGGCGGCTTCGCCGCCGAAAAAATCTAAAACCGTATTTAAATGTTATAAACCCAAGAGCTAAATATAAACCCAAGGCTAAACCCTAAAAAACCAAGGGCTAAACCCTAAAAACTCAAGGGCTAAACCCTAAAAACCCAAGGGCTAAACCCTAAAAACCTAAGGGCTAAACCGTGGTTGTGTCTCGACCGTCGGATGCATATTCGACGGCTGAGGATGCATATTCGGCACGGTAGGGTGTCATTCGGCACCGTACCATTTGGCATTTGAAAATTTGTGCTCGTACATGTATAATTAAATTGATGATTTGCATTTGCAATTTTTTTATGGTTAAAATTGAGTCGAAGATGGTCGTTTAGCCGAATGATCGGCTTCCGTTCGATCCAAATACCGTTTAGATTGCTTTCTCGAACAGTTAAATCGGGATGATTTACATCAACAATTTTTTTCTTTTGCATGTTTCTTAGACTTAATGAAAGAAAAATCTTCAGGTGACCGATATTAATTACCAAATAAATAAGTTATGTGTTGAATTCTAATCATGATAGTCAGATTTAAGTGTTGGATCACAATCTCAACGCTCATGATTAGAGTTCGGTACATAATTCATTTATTCGATATATTAAATGCAGGTTAATCCTAACTCGTTTATGTGCTACTCGAGTAGCACAATCTGTTGAGTACGTTGATTCTCATTTGAAAACAAATCCCTGCATAGCTCCCTGTAGAACCTGCCGACCAGCTCCCTGTAGAACGGGCTTTTCAGACTCTTCCAGCAATACAAAAGCTCCTCCACCTCCACCAAATCTTTCAGCTTCCCATCCAAAATCATCTCAGACACATAATTCTCAAACCTCCTGCATGATTCTTCTACTTCCTCCTCTTCCTTCGGGATCACCTCCACTCCGGCGGCCCTGCCACCCATCCTCACGTATGCGGGCGTCAGGGGCGAAGGTGCCGGTGCTTCAAGAAACCCGGCATCCGAAAAACTCCTCAGATCCGCCAAACGATCAGTGTCTCCAGTCCTCCTCCCCAACGAACATAAAAACGTGAAGATTTTTGAGAAAGGGTTGCAATTGCAATGCATGGATGGTCTGAGTTTGGGCCGCTGCCCGCGGAGGTGAAGGGCTTTTATGAAGACCTGTTTGCGGAGCTTGATTTGAATAGATGCCGGAATTTATTACATGGCTTGATGATGATGAGCCTGAGCTTCAAGGATGATGGCCTGGGTAACTTCATTGTTGTTTTGATTTGACAAAGAGGAATCATGTTGTATTACTCTTATTTAAGGGACAAAAACAGAAAATGTATTGTGATTTTGTGTGGAGTCCACGTTCTATCTAGTGCTCCACCACAATCAAAGAAGGAGAAGAAGTGACTTCCCCCAGCCAACGGGGTCCATGTCCCCTATTTCAAAAAGGGAAAATGTTAATGAATTTTTTTCTACCAAATACATTGGGATTGTTGAGAATTTATCCCATATCGTCGGTGCAACAAGTAAAATTCACTAATATAAATAAAATTATGGGATACAATCAATCACGATAAGCTTATGATTTTAATGAGGGTTGCATACCTTTCTAATTATATTAGCCTACACATGTGCACCTGCGCACACGAGGTCTTAGCCATGATTAGGACTGCATCCATTTTCTAACATGATATTGGAGCGGGTGGTCTGAAGCTCGAGAGTATTTTCGGAAAAGTCTGGAGTGAATTGGCCCAATGGGCCCATGGGAGGTTTGACCCAAATTAGGCATTGTTTTAGAAGGTCTCGATGATTGTTTCAGAGGTCTTCGTAATTATTTCCGAGAAAATCCCGAATATTGATCTCATAATTAGAGTTGGCCCAATTGAACATTATCCGTGTCGTTGTCAACAGGATTCAATTCCTGTCAACGACGTTAAATATCCCAAAAACTATTGTGGAAAAAGAGTCAAATTTTCCTGCGTTAGGCACAAATCTGATACTATTTTTACTACAGCCTAGCATTGCTCTTTGAAAGTGAATAAAATGGGACTTGTTTATTGACTTGTAGGATGTGTATCTCAGACCCATAGATCAAAATCCTGGCTGTGGTAATATTCATTTGAGGAAGCTCTAAATCAAATCTCTCCAAATCCATCTCTTCCACCAAACTCATAGTTCTTTTTTTAGCCAAGCACCAACTCATAGTTCAAACTTGCCTTCAGACTTGCTCCATATCGTCTGTTATGATCTTTTAGGCAAATGCACCTTCAAACTCGCTGTATATGTTTGTGTGGTTATCCTAAAGTGCCAAAAGCAACATGTCACTCAACCACTTGCTTTTCGATGCATGCGAGATGCCTCTCTATTATAGTAATCCCTTCGCGACAACGACAACACAGAAAAGAAAAGCATCCTTTCTCTTATTATTATCTCAAAGAACTCTCACTACAGAATTCAGTTGTAAACCATCCCATCCGTTATTTTGTGCAAGTTCCACCTTCACAACCAAATATCAAACAATGGGGAATCACAGGTTCAGATTGTCAGATATGATGCCCAACGCATGGTTTTACAAGCTAAGAGATATGAGAAAACCCAATAACCAAAACCCCACGAAATCATTCTACGACCAAACAATAAAACCATCCGCAAAACCCACAAGAAGAAAAGCCATCTACATGCCATCTACAAGAAAAGACGCAAACTTTACCATCTTTGCTGCTGCTGCTAATGAGGTTCGGGCACAATCTGATGATCACCGCATTTCGCGTGATGATATCATCATCAATATAGACGACAATAGTTTGCATCTTCCTCCGATTGTTACCAAGCCGGCGACGAAACAGAGCCCCCTTCAGAAATCTCCCCAATCCTTCGAGATGCCCAAGGAAGACGGTGCCGTCAGATCGAAGAAAACGAACCGGAAATCCGGAGTGAAGATTCGTGCCAATAGGAATGGGCGCAAATTTGCCGGGAAGAAGCCAGAATCTGGTGGCCGGAAAAGTGTGAAACGCGAAAAAAGGTGTTTATTTTACTCTGAAAGCTTTGCTCTTGTGAAATCCTCATTTGATCCAGAGAGGGATTTCAAGGATTCGATGATAGAAATGATTGTGGAGAATCGCATCAGGGAATTGAAGGACTTGCAAGATCTCCTCGCTTGCTATCTTTCGCTGAATTCGAATCGGTATCATGATGTGATTATCAGGGCATTTGAGCAAATCTGGTTCGCCATGAAAGATTGAAATCTTTTAGTTTTATCATTGAGTTGGTTATAAATGTGTATACATCGGTAAGTTGATGCCAGGTCAGATACTGAAGCCAAGTGGAGCATAATCTAAACACCTTGCACTTGTTTTTTAATGTAGTTTCTTAGTATATTTCTTAAGAAGCAGAAAATACTACAAATACATACTGTACACCTATTTGTCCCCTGAATATGCACTGTGGTTTTTTTTTTCGGTTCTCCATTTTCCACCATGATGTCTCCAAATGGGGTGGAGATATCTCACGAAACGAATGGATGAGCTCTTGTCAAATGCACTACTATTATCAGGTCTCTTTCTTGCAAAGTAAAAGGTTTCATAAATGGTCCTGGTAAGATTTGGAGAAACCATTCTCTGGTACTTCTTTTTCCTTTATTGTATACATTGTTTGCGACAGCGCTCCTTGTTCTTGTTCTAAAGTGAAATGAAAATTGAAAGCCTCTCAAAAAGTTGGTCATGTCATAATCCCTTTATTGCTGTGAGTCCTACTTTTTTGCATGATTTGAATCCATTCTGTGCTCCAGACCAAAAGCAAGAATCTGGATAATAGTTTTCCAAGTAAAAGACAGTTTTGATTTGTTATCCACATTGAAGTATAACCACTCTTTCAAGGGGGCTTTACTCTTTGTACTCCATGAAGCAAGACCTCCTTTAATTTTTCCTTCAGCAGTCATTACTGTAAAAATCTGTGTTGATAGTGAATTAACGAATAAATCACTATGATGTTTGTACGTCTGGTTACACGCGTATCTAACCTTGCCATTTTTTCAATCATACAAACAGAAAAAGTAGGAGAACATATACTATACTATACAGAAGAAGCATTATACTCTTCTTGCACTGCGGTCTTGTTTCTTAGAATGATCTGCATATCTTACAGAATACCCACTATTGCTTCTCAGATTACTGTTGCTAACTTTGTAAGGAGATTGAAATCCAATATTTTCTACTGCATCAACTGTCTTGAACTGTCTTCTTCTGTTAATTTCCTCCACCAGTGACCGGTGCAGCAGCTGGCTTCGAATGTCTACAAGAGATCGGTTTCTCGTAAGTCGAGGCATATCCATCCTCGACATGTTCTTGTTAGCATGGAGATCCCCGGTGGCTGAGCTTTGTTCAGGACAAAATCTTGATGAGCTGTGCATATCTTCCTTACCTATTTGCCCCTGTACTACTGTGCTAGTTGAAGCATGGTGTTCATCTGCAGAGTAGTAAGCCCAGTTGGAGTAGTTTTCGGAGTTTGCGGAGCTCTGGGAGCTGGTGTCGTCAAAAAAGTCACCTACAAAGATATGATTATCTTGATTATTGATATGGGACGATGAAGAGGTTGAGAATAGTGTTTCCTGAATATAATCATCCTCTTGATGATGATTTATTTGTTCGGCGTTCCAATTTGGAACTAGGCCTGATATTTCCCCCTCAATCATATTTGCAATTTCTAGCGGACTCCAATCTGTAATTTGCAGTTCCTTCACCATTTCAGTCGCTACTTCGAGGGGCGTATCGTTGACAATGTCGAATGGAAAGAAGACATTACTAACAGCACCTAGAAACAAAGACATGAATCATTTGCAGGCAGGAAAATGGCAAACACAAAAAATAAAAAGCTACCTTCATTGTCAGCAATCTGCAGTCTGAGAATGATGGTGCCATCAGGATCTAACTTCCCAGTAATAGTCATGTTAGTCCTCGGAGCATCAACGTTCAAATGCAAGCGCTCGAGTTCGATTCTATCGTTCCAGAAAGGCTTTTGGTTCCGAATATCTGACTTCGGATTCCCATAGACATGATCAACAGCAAGGAATGGATCAAGCATTAGTTCTTTTGCAGACAATCTCTTCGATGCAGTCAGTAAGCATTTCCCAATGAATCTCTGCGTCTCCAAGTCCTTAACTTTGTAAAATGCTCTTGGCTTCTTACCCTTAAAAAAAAAGAAAAATAAAGTGGCACAAATTCACAAAGTTAAAAAATTTTAATCAGTTTTCATTTGAGATCTTACTGTTGTCACTTTCTTGTATATTTGAGCTGGGTTGTTACATTCGCTATACGGGTATTCTGAAGTAATCATCTCTAGAACACACATCCCATATGAGTAAATGTCAACAAGTTCATTGTAGTTCTCTTCATACAGTTCTGGTGCCATAAACTCTGGTGTTCCTGCAAGTTTAGTGTCGGGTATGTTAACCACCAATATACTCGGACTTGAACCGTGCTAAAGAAATTTTTTCTCTTTTCATGTGTTTTAGGATTAAAGGGAGGGAAGCAATTGATTGCATTGATCAAGAAAGGTGAGCAATGAAAGAGAAGTACCTATAACGCTATGTGCTATTCTTGAGTCTCTCAGAATTGCTGCCAAACCGAGATCACCAATCTTCACTTGTCCAAGATGGCCATTAACAAAGATATTATCACACTTGAGGTCTCTATGAATTACAGGGGGATCATGACCATGCAAATATACAAGTCCTTCCAGTATCTGGCGCGCCCATATCTTTATTGCATGAATACTTACTCGCTTATACTTAGCTCTGTATCTGCATTAAGTCAAATGTGAAATAACTTTTTTTATACCTATGCTATAGAACTGTATACGCATTAGCATCAGCATATTAATCTTTGCATAAAATGTATGTTCAGCATTTTCTAGCATCATGGAGCACATAATGCACAAAAGAAGAGCAATGGTCATACTATTATTCTATCCGCTAGACTATGGAAAAAAAAAACAATACAAAATATCCAGAAAAAAAAATTGCAACAGACTATCTTAAGGTACTACCGATGGCCAGAAAGTTACATACCAATACATGCATAAATTAAATATTCAACATGGCAGCAGCCACCCAAAAAAGAATTTCTCATGTTGATCTTTTTATAGAAAGCCTGCCTTAATTAACTTTCTCCCGCTTGTAAAGATACAGAACATCCATATTAAAGTAGGTATACTAGTTTCTAATTAATTTGTCTAACTATGAGTTATATCTGCATTTAAAACTGTCGTAAGTATCTAGTTGCGGGGGAAGAAAATTACTCTCTGAGCGTGCCTGAAGAGAACAATTCCGTAATAAAATTGAATGTTCTGTTGTCCACATCGATCCATGAAGTGAAGAATCGTATGATGGATTCGTGATTGAGTGTGCTGAGAAGATGAACTTCCGCGTAGACTCGTTGCAGGTCTTCTGGAGTTTGAAGCAAATCGGCGAGCCTCACTTGGTTCCATGCTACTTCCAAACCAAGAATCTCGTCAATTGCTTTATAAACAGTTTTCATCGCACCCTTCCCCAGAATCCCATCAAACTGGAAGTCAAAGAATATAATTAAAAAACCATACAGTGGGTGTGGCTGTGGGTGTGGCTGTGGGTGGGCCTATAACTTGAACGGATGAATAACTGCTACTTGAAGAAGCCACGAAGTTGACAAATTAGGCATGAACAATTTGTGGTTCATCTGGCTATACAAAGTGCTGTACTGGAATTCAACTGTATGAGGTCCATACAATACAAGCACCCCTTTTTTATTTTTGGATCGGGTAGGGTAATACTAAAAATCTATACATAATACATCTTAGTAGGTATATTGCATACGGTGAAGCTTGCTTTCTACAAACATAGTCATGATTCTGCAGACAAAAACTGCAAAATCATGATTAAATGAAGTGCAAGGAAGCCTAAAATGATCTTACCCGTCCATACCGTCCTGTTGGATCAGTTTCCACATATTCTTCATCTTCCGCAGAAACGGTGCCCTGCTCCCCAAATCTTACCTTATTCATATTTGCTCAACTAATCTGCTTGCACAATGAAGAGATAATAAGGAAACATGCTCCACAAAAGTCTACTTAACAGATTCAGAGCAGAGCATCTATAATTGTGCAGAAGATTATCCAGAATCAAAAGTGTTTAAAAAAAGTTATAAGTTTTATATTATCCCCATATCTTTCATGGATATAAATCCAAAAGAGAAGAAAACACAAGAGCAGGCAATATGCACCCATCCATAACCCCACAAACTCCATGAAAAGGGACAGTCCAGATTTGACTGAGGTAGTAATAATACCGCATCCTAGTTCCATTTGAAAAAGGGTAATTAGCAAAAACAAATCTTTCTTTATAAATCATTCTAAAAATGGCAAATCCTGCATGCATGACAACAGAAAAGCATACAGAGGTTAACAATTCGACTCCTGCGCTGCTCTCCCGTTCAGCTCTCCATCAGCAGCATTTGAGAGCGACGTTTGGTACACTCACCAAAGCCATAGGCAGCCCAATAAATGAATTCAAGGTTGCTGGATATGATTGATTTATCAGCATTCTTAAATTTTGTGGGGGCACCCGCAGCAATCTTTGGAGGGGATACAAAAGCAAAGACATGAGAATAATTTATATGAGATTAAAAAATTGGGTTGTCGTGCGTGCAAAATAGACGGCAATTCTGCCGCCGTTTGTTTGTTGTAGGCTGTAGCATAAAACAAAGCGGTGGATGAGCATTGTAGCCGTAACGGAGTTGGTCTTCACAGGAATTTGTATCGGGACTTTCACAAATGGGTTACAGAACAGTTGCCAACTTTGAATTTTCATATGAAACAGATATGTATACATAATTTTATTGTATATATTTATGTATAATTAATACAATATGTATATATGTAATAACTCACCAATAAAAAAATATGTGGTTCCAATTATAATGACATATGTACACATTCTATTAATTGTACATAATTATGTACACTTATCATTATTAAATTTTCATTCCTCACGACGCAGTTTTGCCTTCGTGATTACTGGGGAGAGGTGTGTGTTCAGTCACGAAAATGGTATAACTCAATATTTTCTTAAACCACTTTTTGCCACCAATCTCAATTCGGTGTTGGAAAATTTGGTACAACCTTGATAAAATTTGTCTAGAATGGTAACAATCAGAACTGTCCAGAATTGCAATTTGGGTCATTGATTGTTGATCTAACGGTCACCATCATTTAAGTCATAAGATAATAATTGCATGATGACAGTTAATAAAGTAATGCAAAAATGATATCTTATATCATTTCCCATTTTGCCAATGACTTAGATCTATGTTAATTTGTCTAGAGTTCAATTGTAAGTTAGTGTGGTGGTGCACCTAATTAAGAGGAAACTTTTACTCGAGTGCGGACTCCCAAATTAGTTCAGAGATATTTTAGTAAACTGGGATTAACAATATCATTCCTCTTAATTATCTATCTAAAAAATATGATTTATATGTGAAAGCCTTTTGTTCCGACTCCAATTGTCATGGGCAATCCATGCGCTATCGATCAAAAAGTATCATACTGTGGCAGAATTTCGATGAAGTTCTAAAAATAAGTTTCACTAGATCTAGTTGGTAGATCTTGTGATCAGTCATACGGTATACAATTTTGCACTACAGTGCACAATATTGCAAATTCGATAACTAAAGTCGAAATTGGTCATACCGTTGAAAATTTTATACATAGAAGATCAAAAATCTCATATTTTGGCATGGTCCGGACGATGAAAGGACTATTTAACCTAAGAGGAAAATGGTAAAACAAAATTACCGATGACTATGTCATCGAAACCGTGACGGGGCATGAGGTTTTTGATCTCTTATGTATAACGTTTGCACCGGTATGAACAATTTTAATTTTTGTGGTCTGATTTGAAAGAGTAGTGATACATTTACATAATGTAAATGTACATAATTTGTACATAATCCACGTAGACGTCGTTTTGTCAGAC
>JAOYMZ010018045.1:0-19047 GCA_025802335.1 Pinguicula primuliflora
CATTTCCCAACGCCAAGAACAAGTCCAACTCGCCACATGAAAGCAGGGAGCATGCTGGTTCATGAACAGGTTTTGACAGTGATGCATGTGATGTAACAAGTTAGTTGATTTTGTTGCATAATACGATGCTTGTATTGTAGATAGATTGTTCATGAAATAAATGTAAGGCTAATATAGTGGTCATGGACATAATCTTAGTGTTGAAGTATCAAGATGTACATTCCACCAGGCCAAAGCCCAGTATACATGTAAATTCATAGTGATTGATTTATACTGTTTTTCATATGTGTATATATATAGAGGCCCAATGTGGAAGGCCCAAGTTGTATACTATATAAAGGGAGTGAGTCTCTGATGACGCATTTGGGCAATACAGCACGCAAAAGGAATTTCTCCTTTTCCAAATCTTGTCTCTCTTGTGTTCGTCTTTTCCTTCATTTGGCGTCTAGCCATTGATTCTTGTTGACAGTTATTGGTCTCAACTACCGGTACAAATCCAAGCTTCCTACTACATTTAAACATGGTATCAGAGTGAGACCATTAAACGATTCGAGTTATTTTTCTCTTCCACAAAAATCCCCAAATTTCTAACCCTAATTCCTCAATCGGCCATCTTTCGAGCCCTAGCTTCAATTCCAGTGCTTGAATCCAAATTTCCTCTCTTCCTCCTACCTCTTCGCTGATATAAGATGACAGAAACCGCTGATGATGCCAAGAAAACCGGTGAAATCAAAACTGCTGCCGAAATTGCCAATGCAGGCACAATCATTGTACCTGCAGTCACTGCACAAAAGGGTCTCCAACTGAGAGATTCCGATGAGCCGGGAATGGTGCTTGTGACAGTGCTCTTGAACACCCACATCTATCAGCCATGGAGCCACGCCATCCGTATGGCTCTCAGTGCAAAATGCAAGCTGGCGCTCATCGACGAGCATTACACCCCACCATCTGATGAGGATTCTGAGGAGTATTAGGTATGGAACAGCCTTGACCTCATGGTAGCTTCATGGATTTATAACTCAATTGGCCGTGAAGTGTTATCTGGTTTCCAATATACCACTAATTCGGCTAAGGAACTTTGGATTGAACTGAGGGAACGTCAACGAGAGTTTAATGCTCCCATGGTACTTCGTGTTCGGCGAGAAATTTATAATCTGAAACAGGGCAGTGACAGTGTCACAGTATATTTTAACAAGCTGAAGGGGCTTTGAGACGAACTGGGATTCGTCCGTCCAGTGGTTAAGTGTTCATGTGGGGTGACCGTAGAGGAACGCATTGTGAAGTTTATTTTCGGATTGAATATGGACTATGAGCATATCTCTTCCCAGATTCTCGTTACTGACCCTCTTCCCAGCCTTAATCGGATCTATTCTACTATACTCACCGTAGAGAACCAGTGGGAAGAAAATAGCAGCTCACAAGGCCTTACTGATCTGAGCCTTATGGTAAAAGGAGGAAGTACTCGGGGATCCAACCAATATTCCAATCAGAGGGGAAACATGAAGCCACGCTGTGAGCATTGCCATATCTCTGGGCACGTTATGAGTGACTATTTCAATTAGAAAGTTTGTGAGCACTGTAAGGTTCTTGGTCACTCCATCAGTAACTATTTTCGCCTTTGTGATCAGCAGCGAAAGGGTAAAATGACCCAAACTGGTGGTGCATATGCGAACATGGTCAGTCTTTCTCCTTTTGGTAGCCCTGCTGATGAAACACCTCCGCAGCCAAACATGCAAGATATGGTTCGGTTGGAGGTCTCCAATGCCCTCAAATAAGTTCTGCAGCTCTCTGGTCCCTTCCAACAGAAACTGAATACACGGGTAAAACGTATTTACATGCCCTTCATGTTACTTCTCATTTACCTGTTGATGTATGGATCGTGGACACCGGTGCTTCTAGCCATATGTGTCACAATCTAGCCTTGTTACAGTCATGCAAACTGCTGGTTCCTTGCTTGACAGTTTGTCAAGCTGATGGCACTTTGGCTCATGCTCATTCTAGTGGCGTTTTCCCACTGAACTCTAGACTTATCTTGCATGATACCTTGCACATGTCATGCTTTCGTTTCCATTTGTTATCCGTATCTAAATTGAGTCATTCTGCCAAAGCTTATTTCTCCCTTTTTTCCTACCTTTTTCGTGGTGCAGGACCTAGCCACTGAATACATTCTGACCATTGGGCGATGGTGCTTCGGCGTTTACATTTTTGAGCCCAAGAGCAGGTCCACCCAACCTCCACTTTTGCCGCAGATAAAGCTTTTGCAACCTTCAGTTCCTTCATCTACTAGTCTATCTAAATCTTTTTGCTGTAATTCAAACGAGTTGCTTACTCTTGTTGCTACTTCTGTATGGCATGACCAGTTAGGTCATCAGGCTGACCGGGTACTTGTTCATTTGTCTTTGAGAAATTCGAACATTCAGTTACCTTGTGATCCTTGCTATAAGGCGAAACAATCTTGATTGCCTTTTCCAAGACATGTTGCTGCTACTACTTCTTTGTTTGAGTTGGTACATATTGAATATGGTGCCCCTTCTCCCAAGCATCGCTCACAGGAACTCGCTTCTTTCTTACTGCCATGGACGATTATAGTCGCCCAACATGGGTATATTTGATGCATAAAAAATCAGAAGCTTTTCACTTTCTTACCCAGTTCATACTTATGTCCCAAAAACAATTTCATGCCAAGATCAAAATACTGCACAGTGATAATGGTGCAGAATTCTTGAGCCGAGCTTGTCAGGATCTTCTCACATCTCATGGAATTATCCACCAGCGATCTGTTGCTCACCCCCCTCGCCAACAAAATGGGGTAGTGGAGCGCAAGCATCGCCATTTGCTTAATGTGCCACGAGCTCTAATGTTTAGAGCAGCGCTTCCTTTGTGTTTTTGTGGGGAATCGATTCTTGCTGCTGCATATATTATTAACAAGCTCCCTTCTTCCGTTTTGCAATGGCAAACACCTCATGAGATGCTATTTAGCAACTTTGGCTCGTGCTCAACCTCTGCGGCGCAATGCCAGGACAATTACTCCTCCTGCCTGGCAACAAGACTATATTTTAACCTCACTCCATTAGCTACTTGTTTGCTTTCCACTATTCATATTCAGGAACCTGCCACTTACACACAGGCTGTGAAAAACCAGGCTTGGGTCAAGGCTACGGAGGATGAGCTTACTGCTTTGGCAAAAAATAATACCTGCGTCGGGTCACCAAATTATTGGGTGTAAATGGGTTTACAAACTAAAACACAACCCCGATGGCAAGATTTCTCTTTACAAGGCTCATCTTGTCGTCAAGGGCTACAATCAGATTGAGGGGATCCACTTCTATGATAGTTTTTCTCCTGTTGCTAAACACACTACCGTTCGTATTCTCATTACGGTAGCTGTGCAGCGTGTCTGGGATATCCATCAGCTAGATATTAATAATGCATTCCTTCACGGAGTGCTTGATGAGAAAGTATACATGAGCCTTCCTCTGGGTCATCCCCAACATGGTTTGTGCAAGTTTGCTTTCTCCATCGTTCGATTTATGGACTTAAGCAATCCTCCTGCCAATGGAATCAGACTTTCACTGCCTCGTTACTCGATTATGGGTTCACTCGGACTGCTCACAATCATTGTCTATTCATATTACGAAGACATGACACTTTTACAGTTCTATTAGTCTATGTTGATGACGTTCTTATTGCCGATGATTCGACTACATAGTGCTCTCGTTTGAAAATGTTTCATGATGAGCAATTTAATATCAAGGATCTTGGTCTTGCCTCTTATTATTTGGGCCTCAAACTCCAGCCTTCAACCACTGCGCTATATATTACTCAGTATTGATACATCATCGATCTCCTGCAAGACACTGGCCTGCACGACTCCAAAGCAGCGGTCACCCCACTGCCTCTTGACCTCAAGTTGCAACTTCTTGATACTAGCACTCTTCTTACTAATGCTTCTGCTTACCGACGGGTTACTGGGAGATTATTATATCTCAATTTTACCAGACCCGATATTAGTTATGTTGTTCAACACCTTAGTCAATTTATGCAGTCGCCGCATGAATTGCGTTGGAACGCTGCTTTGCACATCATCAGATACCTACGAGGTTGTCCTACTCTGGGACTTTTCATTCCTCGTGATGACACCCTTCAGCTCACGGCTTTTAGTGATGTCGACCGGGCTTTTTGTTTGGACTTCCGTCGCTCGCTCACAGGTTACATGATTCAGCTTGGTTGCTCTACCATATCTTGGAAGACTAAAAAGCAGACCACTGCTTCTCGTTCCTCCGCAGAAGCAGAATACCGCAGTGTTGCTTCCACCGTTTGCGAACTCCTTTTTATCTCTTACATTTTGAAGGACCTTGGAGTTCAGTGTGCTCAACCTATTCCTCTATATTGTGATAATAACACGGCAATTCATTTGAACGCTAATCTGGTATTCCACGAACGGACCAAACGTATTGAAATCGATTGTCATATTGTTCGTGATCAATACCGTGCGGGCTTCGTACAACCGTTGCATCTCCCTACCGCGCATCAACCTGCTGATATTTTTACCAAGTCTTTACCGCAAGTGCTTGTCCGCTCTTTGGTGTCCAAGTTGGGTCTCGGGTTATCACCCTCTTCTCCAACGTGTGGGGCGGATGTTGAAGTATCAGATGTACAGTCCAACAGGCCAAAGCCTAGTATACATGTAAATTCATAATGATTGATTTATGTTGTTTTTCATATGTGTATATTTATAGAGGCCCAATGTGGAAGGCCCAAGTTGTATACTATATAAAGGGAGTGAGTCTCTGATGAGGCATTAGGGCAATACAGCATGCAAAAGGAATTTCTCCTTTTCCAAATCTGGTTTCTCTTGTGTTTGTTTTTTTCCTTCATTTGGCGTCTAGCCATTGATTCTTGTTGACAGTTATTGGTCTCAACTACCAGTACAAATCCAAGCTTCCTACTACATTTAACACTTTGTTAACGAATTTATGTTATCTATATTTTCTAGATAAGAACCCAAACACTCTAATTCGAAATAGAATTTTGCTGGGTGTATCGCACCAAAACCCAGATACTATTTCGAAAACTCTCCCAAGCACTTTTCCTGAGGTTCACCGACGAACGAGCAAACCGACCTTTGAGTACGAACATCGTCTACTATACAATGGTAGACTAACAAGGTAACTCATGACCTTACTCCCCGATAGCACATTAGGTGCTCAGGGTAGATCGGAACCCTCCAGCAAACATCTTCACACACGCACAACCAACTTGCACCTTCAACCAAATAGGCATGGCCCCCAACCAAATCGCTTTTCCCTGGCGGTCGTACAGGATTAGAAGTTAGCTCATGAAAGGGAAAGCCGTAGAAACATTAGAAGATCCAAATAGGAACACTTCTCACAAACAAACTAACTTGGTATCTTGGAATAGTAACATGGCGGACACATATAAGAATAGAGGTAATGTTTTCGATCGACTGGGACCGAGGGGTGATGAAGAGGACATGGAAGTTTCAGAAGTTGAGGTCACTTTCTTTGTGACGAATTTCCCAACTGATATACTTCCTGGAGATATGAAAAGGCTGATGGGCCAGCAAGGTAAACTCAAAAATTTCAATATATCAAGAAAAGCATCGGCTATTGGACTACCTTTTGGGTTAGAAACAAATGAACATCCAGGTTCTGAATTTCATGATTTAATTGAATGTTGTTAAACTTAATGTCGTAAAAAGAAAATAAAAATTAAAATAAAATACATCACATCAATCCTTTCATCAATTATATAATATAAAGTCAACAGTTAGTTCCAAATATTGTCGTCAAAGAAACTGAAGGAGATGTTTTATACATTGTCGTCAACTTGGAAGATTTGTGTATCCTAATTTCACGTTGTGTTGTCATCTTGTTACAATTTGGAGGTGAAACCAGTAAAATATATTGCACAAATCGTCGTCAAGCTGGAAGATTTACTACATCGATTAGTACATATTCGTAAAGGAAATATACTAATGATGCTCCCCAATATGTATAGGGCAGCTCTCTTTATTCCGGAATACACACCAGCACCGAAGTGGCAAAGGAACTGGAGATACTGTACAAATCGTCATCATAAAGGAACTGGAGCTAATGATATGCTGGCAAATGTGTACAAAGATGTTGGCTCTCTTTATCTCGGAAGACACACCAGCACCACTTAAACTTATTCTGACAGAGTCGGGCATGGAATTGAAGAAGGAAGCGACGATGGCAACCATGTTGTAGATGATGATGGATTTCGTGTTGTTGTTGCATCTATTTGAAGGATAATTATTTGCATCGAGGATGTGGTATCCAACTATTCTCATCCATTGTGCATGAAAGGACGTAAACTTTGAAGATACACGTAGTCTTTCAAAAGACACATGTGGTCTTTAATTTAGTGCAGCATCTGACATCTCTTTGGGAAATGAACCAACATTACGGACGGATTTGAGGTCTATGGTCCGTAAATTATATTTGGGTTAACCACGTATAGTCGAGATGAACCAATATTCGTGCTACGTAAATTGGGATATAAAACCCCAATAGTTTAGGTCCCGACTGTGGTATTAGGGTTCAACATGTATAGTCACGCTACTTCCATCACATGTGGGGAGAACAACGGATGTTGTGCTTATTAACAGATAGCTGAAGCACGAATGATTCGACGGGTTAAGCATGTTGGGTCGTGGTCATGTCGACTGAAGTGTGTTTGTTCCAACTAGGCTATTTGGAATGTTTAACTATGAAAAAATGTATAACAAAAATCTAATTACTCTATTTTGCACACTAAGTGATTATGAATGGATAAATATGCACATTAGTTTTTCGAACTTTTTAGCGGGTGCACAGTCACTTGTGAGATTGAAGAACCAATTTTCAAGTAGATTGGAAACAAGAGACTTCATTACATTCTTCTTAGTTTTGGATACGAATGAATAATATCTTGTGCGTCTAAATGTTTAGACAAGTATTATACCATAATATAAAGTGTGTAAAAGTGATTATTATATAATATAATGAAGAATTTAGTAGTAATTAACAGATTAAGGTTGTTAAGTGTTTATAGTTATCAAACCCAAGTAGCTCAGCTGGTGAGCTGAGTACCTTCTAATGTGGAGGTAAAGGGTTTGATAGCTTTGCCTATCCAAAAAAAAATGTGTTAATAGTATAAAACCCGACATCGGTATTCGGGTTAAACACGTATAGTCGTATTCTTTCCATCAGACGTCAATAGAATAACAGATGGTGTTCTTATTAAAAGATAATTTGAGCACGAATGGTGCTTTCGGGTTAACCACGTCGAGTTGCAGTCGGGTCTACTTAAGTGTTTATTCCGACAAATATTTAATTACTCTATTTGTCACACTAAGTGATTATGAATGGATAAACATGCATGTTGATACATTACTTTTTCGAACTTTTTAGCGGGTGCTCAGGCACTTGTGGGATTGAATACACTATTTTCCAAGTAGATTAGAAACAAGAGACTTCATTACATTCCTCGTAGTCTTGGATACAAATGAATCATATATGGAGCTTCAAAATATTTAGACAGGTGTTACACCAAAATGTAAAAGTTGTAAAAGTGATGATAATATATTATAATGAAGAATTTAAGAGTATTTAACGGATTGTGATTGTTAACTGTTAATAGTTTAGGGCCCGGCATTGATATTTGGGTTAAACATGTGCAGTCGTGCTCTTTCCGTCAGACGTGAATAGAACTACGGATGTTGTTCTTATTACAAGATAGTTTGAGCACGAATGGTACGTTCAGGTTAACCACGTCTGGTCGTTGTCATTTTGACTGAAGTGTTATATATTATAATGAAGAATTTCAAAGTAATTTACAGAATATCTGGGTTTATTACGTATAATCGCGGGTGCTCAAAAACTTTGGGATTAGAGACATTATTTTCATGTAGATTGGAAACAAAAAGACTTCACGGCATTCCTCGTAAGAGCATCTTGACTTAGATACGAATGAATCATATATTATGCGCCTTAAGGTTTAGACAGACATTTTACCAAATATGAAATGTGTAAAAATGATGATTATACATCATAATGAAGAATTTGGAGTAATTGATGGTTTGTTGTTGTTTAGCGTTAACAGTTTAGAACCCAGCATAAGCATCTAAGTTAACCACGAATAGTCACGCTCTTTCCATAAGACGTGAATAAAACAATGGATGTTGTGTTTATTACATGATAGTTTGACGACGAATTGTTCATCCGAGCTAACCACGTTGTGTCGCGATGGTGTCAACTGTTGTTTTTATTTCAACTAGGATATTCGGGATATTTATGAATGGACAAACATGCGCGTTGATACTTTAGTTTTCCGAACTATTTGATGCAGTTTTGGGGTCCGAATGAGATATCCGGATTAACTACGTATGATACGTGTATTATTAGGAATAATAAGAGAGCTTCATAATCTTTGAATGAAAGTGATGAATTATTATATATCATTTTTTGGATCATCATGATTACGACTGTTGTAACTAAGTGTCGCTTATGTTAAAAAATGAAGGATTAATGAATTCTGACTACATAACACAAATGAATACACTTGAATCCTTTTGTCTCAATTAAATGTTCAACATGCAAATAAAAAATTGAAAAATGTACGATACGAACTATAGGCTGTAGCCCTCACTCCCGCCATCGATTTGTAGTTTTGTTTTTCTTATCAACACATCAATTGTTGCATAGTGTTCGAGAACACCACACTTCTGACAGCGATTCCCACGCTTCATTCATTTTCCGTTTCTGATGGCCTTCCGAGGCCAATTGCATTTGTTCATTCCGTTGAAAGCCTCAAAATGTACCTTTTATGAATGCATGCTATCATGGAGGTGCAAATGCAACGCATCAAGATATCCCAATTAACTGAGTACCATATTGGTTAGCACATATTTGTGTTTTGATTTTAGGCTAGGCAATGTTATGAAAAGCGATATAAATAGATATAAAAAAAATTATAATTGTTAACCTATAAAAAAAAAGATAAAAAAAAGTGTGGATTACTAAACTTTATATCTAAATTGCAGCACAGCTAGTCAAATTGCTGATTATATAGAGTAAAAAAAATTAAAATTATTTACCTTGTGATTTGTGATGGAATATATTTGCAACAATGAGTGATGCTTTCAAACAGAAACAATGAAGCAATGCTAGAACTAGAACTAGAAGGCATACATTTTTTTCTGCTCCCCCGAAGGAACGCTCGAGAATAAAAAAGACTTGGTCCCAAAAAGTAATTTAGGCCGTCGGACGGCACAAATTTAAAAACCAAAATAAATTCCGAAAAGGAATCCAATACGTCTCCAAATAGCGTCACTAAGAGGCACATCTCTGCTCTGGTTTTGTAAGCAGGGTGATATGCTGCTGGTTGTGCCGGAGGGATTTGCCGCGGCCATTAATGCATAATGCATTAAAAAAAACCAAGCAAACAAGAACGTGCACCTTGGTCCCAAGTTTCTCTCGTTAAATTCTTGTCTCGTACACCTCAGAGGTTGAGAGCCGCTTTTGCCATGGCAAGTGCTCCGTAGTAAGTTTGGTTTCCCCCAATAAACCCACTCATGTGGACAAAGATACCACCAGGAATATTAGACTCCTTAGACAGTTCATCGTCTCCAAGGCCACGCCATTGAGCAGGAAGTGCCTTGCGACTCTCAAATCTGTCGGGGGCTACGGACACGGCCTGAATTCGCCAACTTCTGCTTCGATCATCCTAAAAAAAAGCCATCGGGATTTTACGTTAGCCCTCATAATAGTAATAAGTGCGGGTATATGATATATCTATGCTGATAAAATGGAAATGCAGTACAAGTTCTGTTCGAGAAGGCGGTCGCCTAGCACGACCAGGCGTCGCCTAGGCACTGGGCAGTCGCCCTCGGCCATGTCCGAATACCGCCTAATCACCCGCTTAGGACACCTAAGTGGGCGCCTAGACGCTCGGCGGTCCCTGACGGCCCAACGCTTTCTCAAACACTGAGTACAGGTGAAAGCTACAAGTCTCGGTTTCTAACACAATCACATAATCAACACCTGCACCATTACAAGCTTCGATTATTCAGATCGACTACGGTAAGCTACACACAATCTTGACGGAAAGATGATATTAGAAAGAAAAACAGGAGAAAACAATGCATGGAATGCTTCATTCATCAGATCAGTAATTAATTATAGAGCTGACGCCGGAGAAAAATACATGAAAATGATGTATGAGAACAAACTCGCTCACGCAATGACCTGATAAAGCACATATTTAATCGGCGGGCTAATCTTCAACTCTTCCTCTAGCTCAAATATGTGAAGCTTCCACTGTTACAAAAGAGTAAAACAAGCAAAGGATATGAATTAATTTATTTGTAAAGATTAATTCACTATTCCGACTCAAAAAAAAACTGTATACTAACAAGAAACTACCGGGCAAAATCTATTTAAGACCATAATTTCTCCACTCGGATCAGCATCTAGTCTCTCCTCTATACATCTCAGCACAATTGACCATGCCGGTAGCCATGATGTTGCATGAAAGCGGACACTCTGCATAAAATACAGATGGTCAGAAGCTAAAAGACCATTCTTCACTGTACAAGCTGAAAGGAACAGTTGCATTCATCACCTGATCCTAAATGTTTTCACCAATATAAGTTTCAAAGGCTGAGTAACAGCCACCATTTCTTGTATTGGTTTGCATTGGACCGTGCAGAAGATGGATCGATAAACACATTACAAGGAAGAGTTAACATCCAGATGCTCTTGAAGAAACTTACATTCAAAAATTCTGATCCAGCAAGAGTAACTGCACGCTCAAAGGCCTCATTTTCCTTTTCAGCTGACTGATCGGGATCGATCCAGTCCAAGTTAAATCTTCCAACTCTTGAAGACAAATGTGTGTTATTCACATATCTAGGCGGTTGGTCAGTGTCATACTGATTAATTCCATTATCAACAGCATCAATAGCCTGCAACCATTACCATCATAAGATAATCTATAAACGGTAATGTAATGCTTTTCGCTTATTTTGGAGATTCAGGATTTGGCTGCTGTACTTGTAACTACTTCCTTAATCTAATGAAGTAGTTTTCTTATTGGGCGAAAAGAACAGAAACGTGATCAGATGTTTGTAATAGCTTACTTATCAGTATAAATAGAAGGAAAATTACGCAAGTACAGGACAGACTAGGAAGTCTTTTATGATATGGAGGACACTTGGTAGGATGAAGAAACCCAGGGAGAATGTTATATCAAAATGTTTATAATGAGAACTACTTTTAATCATTCGTAACATGTGTTGAAGAACGAATCCTCAAACTCAGAAATATCCTCCTGCGGTGATTATCAGGTTTCATACTCATTAATTCTAAAAAACAAGTAGAAAGTCCATCCAATTAAGAGATTTATAGAGATAAGAATTCGGGGTAGACCAAGTATCCATGGTCTACCATCCAAATAGCAGATGGAAGGATCAGAAATTTTTTAAAAGCCCTTTCCCTGTCTTCGTCTCATTGCGAAATTAGCACTCTAGAGCTGGACAAAAAATATTTTTTGATTGGATCGATCAATATAAATGCTATTGGAATTCCTATAAGGTGACAATAATATTCACCCCATATCATTGGCTATAAGTTCGCAATATTCAAAATGTATTTCTCAAGAACTATTGAGCCAAATCCTGGCAACCAGTGAATACTAACATGAAAAAAAAATGACGAAGCACGGTAACCAAGAAACTAAGACTTTCAAACGGTATTATTGGTAAACCGGTACAAGAAACCATTAAAGGAGAACAAAATTTACATAATGAGAGTTGAGGTCAGCACTTAAAGGTAGACCTCGTTGAGGAAAATAATTTTTTTCAATAACCATAGGAAATAAAATGCCTCCAAATGTGAAAGGTAGCCATACCTCTATGAAACTCTTATAAACTGCCAGAAACAGTCGATGGACATCTGGATGATTTTCATCAACTTGAAGCTCATTCGCTATTATCTCTTTCCCAAAATGCTGCAGAGTTAGAACGCGAGAAGAAATACAAAACATGAGCAAAAATCCACAAAGAAGTAAACCAACAGTTGTTTTTCACAAGGAGGAAAAATAATGAATATAGTGCCTATTTATATTACCTTGTAAACAAGGCCTGCACTACTAAGCTTAGTAGTGAACCCATGACCGAAAACCTCCTGAAACCCCTTTTGATGATGATCGTAGCGGTCTTTGTAGGGGTCATAAACCCCGCCCACGTCAAGCACAGCATCAAGTGTTTCTAACACCTAATACGGTTGAGGTCATTTTATCAAACACATAATCTACGCATATGAAAGCCACTCACGAAAAACAAACAATGATTTCTTTCAGTTTTACATTCCGTTTATATCAGAACCCCCATGAAACAAATAAAGGCAGCACACATTTTTCTTGAAAGCGAAGTATAAGTCAATATGACCTTCGGGTCACGCGTTCGGACAATATGAGCATCGGCGAATTTGTTCGTTAGGCGAATCATGTAGCAGGCAAGGGCCTCGTCGCAGTGAAAGCTCCCATTGTGAGTGCCAACTCGCTTGACCCCAATCTTTGGCATGAGCGAACAGTTCAGACGGAATGAGGTTGCGTTGTTGGGTTGGAAATTCAGGAGACGGGGGCCGGATAGAAAGGTTCTTGACAATGCTTTGAACATGACTGCGGGAATGGTCAAACTACGGTCGCTGCCCCTTCAAAATTCAAATTCTTTGAAATTAGGGTTGTAAAAAATAGTTCATGAACAAGTTTGAATTCGGTTCATTTAAAGTTCGTTTGTTCGATTCGCAAATCTTAACAAACAGAGCTCAAACACAAAATTCTGTTCGTTAGTCTTAACAAACAAGTCTGGTTCGTTCGTTAACCTTAACCAACAAGCTCTCGGTTCGTTCGTTTCAGAGATCGAACATGAATCTGTGCGTTTAATCTTGGTACGTTAAACAATGTTTATTGTATGATCATTTTATTTTTGGTATAATAGTCTTATTTTTTTATATGATGAGATACATCTCGTTAGGGCTTAAAATTTTAAATTGAGTTTGATTATGATTGATATCGTATCAAACAACCTAGAGCGTTTTCTTTGATTTCGTACATACATATATTAAAGAGGGTTGGCCTAGTGGTCATGGGAGTGACAATTGTGCTCACAGGTCACGGGTTCAAATCCCCTCAGTAACATTACCTATATAAAAAACATTTATTTACATATCAATATGATTGTTTTTGTTTGAATGAACAGTTAAATGATAGCGAAAGTATCAAACAGCTCTTACTTTTCATTATTTTCGTTATTCATTAATGCAGAACGAATAATCTCGAACATGTAAACGAACACATAAACGAATCGAATATGAACGAACGTAAACCATCTCGTTCGCGAGCTTGTTCGCGAACTGTTCGTGAACAGTTCGTGAACCTTAACGAACAGAGTTCAAATACGAAATTTTGTTCGTTAAAGTTAACAAACAAACTCGATTCATTCGTTAAACTTAACAAACAGAGCTTGAACATAGTCTGTTCGTTTGAGCCTAGTTGGTTTACAACCCCAATTTGAAATCCAAAACAATTGCGACACATTATTTTTATTTTTAGTTTCATACAATTGAAGTAAAGCCAAAATAAAAAAACACACGCAACCACATAGTTTGAGAACTTTTTTTTGGTAGGTAAAAAAATCTGAAAAATGTGTTATTTACAAAGCTACTTTGGCATACTTCCCACATCATAAGTACTGCTAGCGGCTACTACGAAAATGATTAAAAAAAAACAGGAAAATGGAGACACACTTGCACACATGTCATCCATTGAAATGGTGTTGAACAATCAACTATATTTTTAAGAGTGGAGCTACATGGACAAATATAAAATTGAAAGTTTAGATTGAATAGAGCTAAAATAAGCACAGAAACACACACATCAAAAGTAACAATACAGTTTATCCCCACGGAAGCAAGAGTAACAATACAGTTTATCGCGACGGAAGCAAGAGTAACAATACAGTTTATAATGCTACAGCAGGGGGCGGGAAAGAAATACCATTCAGGTAAAATTTCCAAGCGGGTTGCAAACGGATCTGCTGGTCACCTTTACGACAGAAAAAAGGATTGATCAAATTCTATTGAGCCAGACTCATAGTGATCATTTATCAAAGAATGACTCTGATTTTCAAATGATTGAACAACCGTTGGTGTGTGTATTTATGTGCGGGATCCACTTCCGCATTTCAAAGCATTCGGTTTCATGTTTGCCTGCAGAGCATTTTTCTATTTTTAATCCAATCAACAACTAACAAGTGGACAAAAGTGCAAAATAGGTGCCCAATTTTCGTGTTCTATACCAGTTCTCGAGCTAGTCATCTAGTTTCGAAAACTCTTCATCATTTCTCTATCTATATACTCCATTTGAATGATAGACTCTATAGGCTGGTCCGTTAATTCAATTCTGATCATGCTGCCTAGTAGTATTGTTTGTTGACCTTCTCCCATCAATTCTTCTCGTGTAACTTAGACGGGAGTCATCTCATTTTCTTGGAGCTTTTGTAGCTGTAGTTGACTTTTCTCATGTTTCCTCTTCCCTATTCTAAGTTTTGAAAATTCTCTTGACTTCATTTTCTGTATTAGTCTAGCCATATAACTCTCATTTCGACCAATGGGTGGCCGCATACTAGACCTGTATCCTCTCGATGGAAGAGGGGAGTATAAAGTGAGAAAAATACTGTATACTATGCAGTGCTTATGTGTCAGTATGAGATTGAACGGTCAGGGGGCCCATGCAAAAGTGTTGAACATCGGCTCACCTGCCACGCTAATCCCGCGTTGCCACATAAGCTCTGAATTGGGTTTGACCGGCCTGTTTCATTACTTGCAGCCTCTCGAATGGAACTAGTGAGATTGGGATTGTTTGACACTGCCTTTATTGCTTCCATTGGGTCATGAATTGAATTGTGTGCAGTCTCGCTTTCGATTGATTCGTCACCATCATCAGTTACTCTAGTGGAGGACAAGATTTTCGTCCCTTTCTCCTTGAGTGGCCCTAATTGCCTTGAACGAGGCCCAATTGATGTTTTGTCTCGAATTTCCCCTTCTTATAGATCCTGATCATTCTGTTTGAATCCTCTGCCTCGATCGTCTCTAATTGTTGCTGACACATTTTCTCTCTTACTTGATCGCTTTGCTCATCAACTCCAGTGGGTGGCTCCATGGAGGATTGATCTAATTGGGAACCAGTCGCATTCAATTCGGGGGTTAACATTCCTTGAGAAGCATGGTGTTTCGGTTCGAAGTTCGAGCTAGAAGTTATTGTCATATGTTGGGCTTTATATTTGTTAATATTAATTGATTTGTTTAATTAATTTTAACCTAAACTCATTATCCACTAAGCCCACCTAATTCTCTATATACAGACACTTAGGCCTAGAGAAAATATACACTTCTATTCTACTCATGTGTTGAGAACCAGAAACATAAGATTTCTCTGTTTGCGTCCTAATCATCATTCGGGGAAGAGATTTAATTTATGGACATCAAAGAGACTTTTCATAGCCTCTTCCAATGGTGATTTCTACAGTCCGAGTGATTACGATTCCCCACCAAGCTTCCGCATCGTTAAGGTATATTCGTTGTACTTGATTTATTAGATCCGTTCTATTGTGATCGATATTGATCTGCAGTGGTATCGGAGCCACTCCCGGATCTGTATTAAACCAGATTCGTTTGTGTTAATTCTAATCAAATTATTCATCCTCTTTTTCGGTACGAAACTGCCCGTCCTGCGGATCTACCGAAATTGGAATCGCTGGCTGGACGCACCGGCCGAACGCGGCACGTGAGTCACATGCGCCGCCGCAAAAATGGGCCGGGAACGCGCGTGTGCGTCACGTGCAGCCGAAACCAACCATTTTCCTTCTTTCGTCGTCTCTGTTCTTCGGCTCGCCGCGCAAATCTGCCGCACGACGCCGTACGAAGTCAGAGAAAACACCCATCAGAAATAAGTGACAGGCGACACGTGTACGACACGCGCCACCTCCGCCGACCTTTAAAACCACAGATTTCAAAGCGCGTTGCCGGATTCTGCATCCAGCGACAACGGTGATGCTGAATGCACCGCTCGGGGGGCCATAACCGAGGGTTTTCTTCAATTTCTCCGTGAAATTCAGAAGAGGACAAGCTCATCTCGGCCGGAAATCATCATTTGGGTATCGACGGGCGGCATAGCGACGGAGAGGCGGGCGGTGCGCGGCGGATAGAGGCAAAAACTGCATCCCACGGCGGAAATCGACGGGCAGGAGTAAAGGTAACCAACCGGAATTCCGAACAGCAACGAGATACGGATAACGGCGTGAAATCCGGCCTCAAATCCTTTGAGATAAGGATAGTAGCGCAAGATCCGGCACGTTTCCGTTAAAGATGGTAAGAAATCGCACGGGACCGAATGAATCCCATGACTGGGGGAGAGGAGGACGTGCAGCTAACTAGCCGCACGTCCTCCACACTTTTTTTTATCATTCAAATTTTGAATTTTAAAATTCGTTTTCAATTTTTAATTTTAAAGCTTAAATATATATATATATATATATATATGTATATATATGTGTATATAAAATCGTTTCTATGGTCAGTTTTATGGTGGTCAGTTTTTCTTTGCGTGGACAATTTTTTCAATTAGCCATCTATTCTCGAAATTGATTGCACCATTGGAAAGCTTATACATTGAATTGCATATGTTCAAGTTTTGGTGATATTCCGACGACGTTATTATCGTTTAATGAAGAGTTATGAATCCCCTTGGGTTAAGTAGTCCTAAATAGGATTTTAGAACGTCACCGGAAATTGGACCAAAGCATGGGGATTTTCATCTACAATGTATAAGCTTTCCAATGGTGCGACCAATTACGAAAATGGATGGTGCAACAAAAAATTTGTACACGGATGGGAAAACTGACTATAGTAAAACTGTCCATAAGAACTGGACTCTTGGTCTAGATAAGATAAATAACACGTTTTTTATTCATTTGAAACCACGTTGACTCTCTGTTCCGGGTGAAGTAGAATTTACTCCGGAAAATTTTTAACTGTGCCCCGTTTTTTTGACTTCGTTGCTAAATTGCCTTACCATGCGGATTGTATCCGTGCGGCAGGGCCTCGCGCGGAATGCATCCACGCGGAAACAATCTGCCCGCCCTCCTTAATTCGTCATTAAGGAGGGTGCGCGGATGGCATCCGCGCAGATGCCATCCACGCGGGATTTCCTACCCATCTACTCGTAGGCAGGAATTGGCGTAAGGGCCGCGCGGGTTGTTTCTGCGCGGCCTGCCCTATATATACCTCCTCCCCCCTTTGTTTTCAACACCACAAATCAAATAACAAATCTCTAATTGGCAAAGAAGAGCCTATTCAACAGCAGCGGATCGATTAAAGCTTTTCAAGGTTCAGGTATTTTTAGTATATAGTTAAATTCTTTAATTTTTTTAATTTTTTAGTATATAGTTAAATTTTTTAATTTTTGTAGATATCAATATGTTTTACAGTCAGGATGAGGGCCAGCATCCCGGTCTGTATCTTCCAAATTTCCAAGATGTTATTGGAGATTTGAAGGATCACAGAAGTACACATATTTTGAAACGTGAAATTGAAGAGGATGCAATACTAACTCCCAGGCATTCAGATAAATATCTTCGTGATATTGAGTTGTCTGATCGTGTGTGCCCATATATAGTTAATGCTGGGTTTTGGGGGATCTATCAGAGTTGTCCAATGAAGACAGATGACATTTTTTGATGGCTTTGATTGATCGATGGCATCCTCGCACTCACATATTTTGGATGTCATTCGGTGAGTGTACTATCACGCTCCAAGATGTTTCTATGATATGAGGACTCACACTTAATGGGGTGGTAGTTTCTGGGCTAGAAGGTACTGGTGGGTCATGGCATTTACCTCGTATCCATCCTCTTATGGATCAGTTCTACGGCATGGATATTGTTGAGGCGGATATTTACGAAGGTATGCTAAGGACTTCTTCGTTAGGGAGACATTTAGAATTAATACAAATAGATGAAAATAGTGATGAATTAGAAGTACAATATTTTGTCCGGGGTATTCTAGCCCTGATTTTGGGTAGGCTTGTGTTTCCGGATCGTAGCAGAGGTAGGATATCTTTTGATATTTTGATGTACATAACGAATTTTGCAACGATACCCATGTACAGTTGGGGTAGTGTGTTGTTGTGTTGCCTGTACAACAGCATGTGCAGGATTCATGTGGATAACTTCAAGGTTTGGGGTTGCGCAATGAAATTGTTGCAAATATGGAGATATTCACGTTTCATCTCCATTGTACTGATCCCTATTAAGACCATTCCGTCTCACATAGGTCGGAGACGTGCAAATATTCCCGAGATATTCGGGAATCGTTTTTTGACATGGACGAGAAGTGGAACAATGCACAGAGTTACAATGCTGCGGATGCACTTTGATGTCGTTGGGGCCTCTTAGGTATAACCTTATATTTATTATCTATCTGCCTTCATTTTATTATAAATTATAAGTTTCATTTTAATTTTTATCTTATTTTTTACAATTTAATTTCACCCCATATACTGATGAGGAGATGAGTCGTATTCCAGAACCTGACCGTCGGCTATGGACGTACGACGGGGCCATCGTTTACAGGGATATGGTCGAGTTCGTACACTGTAGGCGTACGATTCATCAATTTGGTTGGACTCAGGTGATACCCGACCCGGTGGATGTTCAGGAAAAAGTACTGGCACACGTGAAGACGCATGATAGGCTAGTACTTCATTTGTAACAATTATGTCATCCATTATTTGACGTCCTTTTATGTATGCAGTCTGTGTATAAGAAATTACCTCATCCATTACATGACTCATTCTTTTCGCAAGCATCTTTGATGAATTATGTGTACAGCATTTCCTCCCCTCACTATTTTTTTGTGGCATGAAACTCTTCTACCATTCTGAACAAATCATCTTCCAGTATAG
>JAOYMZ010018056.1:0-19046 GCA_025802335.1 Pinguicula primuliflora
GGAGACGGTCGACCCATTATTCGAATCGAACAAGGTCAGAGACGGGAGTTGGGACGAGGCTACTACTTAGATTCGTCTGATAGAGCCGTTTCAAGACGCCAACTTTCATGTTGCATCCCATCATATGAAGACAATCGGGATATCCGCCTCCAATTTGAAGTTATTGGACAAAACCCAATTTATGTTAGTAACGATGGTGAAGTCAAGATATTCCGGAGGCATGAAAGGGGTGAAATGCAGAGCGGCGACATGTTCTGCGTTTCTGCCAAGGATCCCGTCTGGTACACATTGAGGTGGACTGGGAACCGCGACGAATGTGTTCGACAAAATGTTGCACAGACTGAATTAGGACGGAGTTTCGAGAGTATTGCGGGGAAGTTAGGTGAAGAGAACTTCCACCTCGAGGGAATCGACACCTCCGATATTGATCCAGTGAAAGGTTCGTTTTGCTGGAATTTTGTAGCTTTTCATGTTTACGCGATGGAAAATAGTTAGAAGGTTCATATTTGTTGCATGGTCACTTGGGATTGAATCTGTTGGCTGCTAAGTAGGAGTATCGGTGATCATTATCAACAAAAATTTCAGCTTTTCTAGCCATTTCACCATATATGACTGTCTGGCAACTAGTGAATTCTGGTCTAATTGTGTTGTACGTTTGCAGAATTCGGGTTTGTGTTAAGAGATCATGAGTTCGATTCCTTTCCCAAGAAGAAGGTTTTCGATCCCAAGAATTGGGATTGGTTTCTTGAGGAAGCAAGCAAAGATGGCGAGGATGATGGCGGGGATAAAGTGAAGTGCCAACACAAAATGAAGAGGAAGAAAGTTACAGAAAAAGATGAGGAGGAATGGACTGGGGAGAGCGAAGATGACAAAGACATCGTCCAGAAATCAACGAATTCTCGAAGGCCTAAATACATAACAAGGTCCAAGGATCCTGGTAGTAAAGATGCAAGCAACAGTAAGATCACTGCACGAGAGAAGAGAAGAGAAGTTGATGAATATGATGAGGATGATGAGACCTTGGGAGGAGGTTTCATTGTCGATGACGAAATTTTGGAAGACGATGAAGAAATTGGGGATGACGAGAATGAGGAGCAAGATGAAGAAGATTATGAAAATGATGAATGATAATTCGAACTTTATATTTGTAAACGTTGGGTTTGTACTTCGTAGCATGAAGGATTCAATGGCTGTCCAACACCTAACCGCAAGACACATACTTTGTAGCATGGCCGAACACGCCCAAAGTGGGGGCAGCCAGGCCTAATTTTCTGTTAATGTGATAGATTATAGAAGGACTGTCCAATGCCTAACCGCATACGATTTTAATTTAGTTTCACATTTTTTCCTTGGTTAAGTAGTCCTAAATAGGGTTTTAGAAATTTCGTCGCCGGAAACCGGATCAAAGTATGTGAATTTTCATCTACAATGCATAAGATTTCAAATGGTGCGACCAATTTCGAAAACGGATGGTGCGACCAATTTCGAAAACGGATGGTGCGACCAATTTCGAAAACGGATAGTGCAACACACAAATTATACACGCGAAGATTGTACACATAAAGATTGCCCTATAATAATATATATAATATTATAATTTTGTCTACTAATTGGGTTCCTGTTGAAATATGTAACTTTTAGCCGATTATCATTATTTTTAACAACCATAACCAGAGTTATAATATTGTTAACTTTAACTTGTATCCTAACTTTTGTTATTTACAAATTACAATATGCATGACACATCGCGTAATGTAATACCCTAAGAAATTGTAGTTAAGAACATCCCAAAATCGTGATCGATACTAAATAATACTAGTTTGAAATTAAGAGCAAGAAAGTTAATAGAATTTCCCAATTGAATCATATGTAGAAAATCAAAAACATACATGAAATCTATTTTTTCCTATAAATAAGTAACCATTCATGTTCCTCAAATCATTGCATACAAAGATGACAGGCTCGAAATTGGGTTATTTGGTAGTAATTGTGCTGGTGGCGGCGATGACCTTCGCCGGAGATGCTGGTTCCGCCTACCGCCGCCGGCAGTTTTTTCTGCCCCACCGCCGCCGGTAGCTTTTACCGCACCGCCGCCGCCGCCACCTTATCCAGTCTGTTTTGCGGTATGTGAGAAAAATTGTTCGGGTTCGAGATACGACTGCTATGATTGTTGTTTCGAAGCATGCGCAAGTGGGATGGGGGCCGAACTCCCCGGCTGCGTCCCAGGTCCGCCACCTTACCGGTCAGCGTTATTATGTTGTCATCCGCCTTGCCCGAATTACCGCTTAAGCCGCTTAAAGCTCGCTTAGGTGGGCGAATAGGCCGCTTAGGCACTGAACGGGTTCTGGCCGCACAGGGTCCGCCTAACGTTTTCTCGAACAATGGTTAGATGTAATGTAACAAGTTCACAGATTACATTGTTTCTTGAATTATAGAATCGTATGAAGCAAAGAGCAGCATTGAATAATTCAATAAAACTTAAGACTCCAATTTAGCTTGAAGGTTCTGTACTGTTCCGCATAATCATTCATAATACCAATGTAATCAGAAGGTAATCAGCTAAGTTGATTGCTGCAAAAGTTGAAGAGAGGAAACCAAAACTACATAAACCTGTTGAGCAATCTATGGACACAAGAAAGCAGTAAACACAAGTTGATCATTGATTATATGCACAATTTTGTGTTTGGTACAAACCCATTTTAAGAAAAACAGAATATACATTGGTGCTACGCCATGATACCTCCAAAAATCATCATGTATTCATTCGACATATATCTTGAGATCCCAGTTTCCCAAGTCCTGTTGTTCCTCAAGTATTTTCTTCGCCGACTCAATTATCTCCAGACTGCACCCTATCAAATCAATGGAAACCAGTGTTTGTATGTTTGCAATGTCAGAAGGAATCTCTTCCATACCATGCATACTCGCCCAGCAGAGTCTCTCCAACTTAGGAAAGTGGTCCTGTTCTGCTTCCCAATGGTTCAAATTTAAGTTGCACATTATCAGGACTTTCAACTGTAGAAACTTGTCTTCTGTTGGAGTCCACACGTAATCCTCGAATTTGCAGAGCTTTAAGACCAACACTTGAAGATCAGACAATGAACCAATGACATCCATATCCTCACAGCAAAGGTCACAAGAATCCAGATGCAACTTCTTGAGTGAAGGGGGGAAGATGATGCTCCTGCTCTCTCCATTGAAGATGGTGAGGGACTCAAGTTGTGTGAAAAATAAAATAATGTCATCCGTAGCACTAATGTTCATCTCACGTAAATTTGGCATTCGTTCAAATATCGCCCGAGTCAATCTCAATCCATAGGTATCAAGTGTTTGTAGCTCTTCCAGAACGGTGAACTCTTTCCCTCCAATTACATTTACAGGATCAGGCAAAACATATCCAGGCGCTAGAAGGTTCCGTATTTGCTGCATCTCCCAAATCTCCATCGGTATGCTAAGTGTGTTACTATTCTGGGGCGTAATATCGATGGTTTGTAGGTTCCACATAAAAAGTATAGAAGAAGGCGAGCGGAATCTCATCCTAGAAGAATAATAATAAAGCATACGTGATTGTGTTGGGTACCTTAATTCAGTTGTGGTGTACCTTACTTGAGTTTTGGTGATGGTGTCTTCAAGTAGTATCACCCATCTCGATCTCAGGAGATGTGAATAAACCATTTTACACCTACCACAGAACGTGAATGGCGAATCACCCCAAACCAACCAATTGTAACGCCAAAAAGAATCATTGTAAGACATGTATCGGTTGGATCGTGGAGCAGGAACCATTTCCATGAGATCAACACCTTCTGAAGCATCACCGCACATGAAGCATATCTCTCGGTCTCGTAGGCTGTCAAAATTACTTCTTTTACATTCCTTTCCATGAAGAAGGATTTCCCTTTTCACGGCTTCTGACGTACGTTTGAGTTGTGATTCTCTGTTGCATAGCTCACGTAGAAGATCATGAATGCCGTAGAATTCTGTTTTCGTCAGCCCATGATAGCCTCGACTAAAGAAAATCAGGTTCCTTTCCGCAAGATCATTCAAATAGCCATTTGCAGTATCTTCAATTCTTTGGCCTGGTACCGATTTAACCAATCCCAAATGAATCCAATTACTGATCAGTACTGATGATATAAGATGCTCGTATTCAAGATAATTTGCAAAGTCAAGAAAACACAATTTGAGATGAATGGGGAGGTTGTCATAACTCAAATACAGTATCTTCATGCAACGCTCGTCATCTTCAGAACTGGTGATCTCTTTTGCATTTTTTGCTACATATTCCCAATACTCTGGACTCATATCCGACTTGGAGAGAAGACCACCAATTGTGACAATTGATATTGGAAGTCCTCTACAACTCAGTGCAACTTTCTTTCCAAACTTTTCTAGGTTAGTTGGACATGAATGTTGGCCAAATGTCTTCTCACAGAATAGATCCCAACTCTCAGCCTCACTGAGAAAATCCAACTCATAAGAATTCCTAGATTCTGAATATTCGGCCACATATAATAATCTAGTCGTCAGGATAACTCGACTTCCATTGCTGTTGTCGGGGAAGTACAACTTTAATCTATCCAACACTTCAATACTCCATATATCATCTATGACGATCAAATATCTACGACCAGTTAACTCTTGGTGTAGTTGCACACCTAATCCAGGCATTTCTTCGTTACTTTCTCGACCTAGAAGGCACTTGATTACTTCTCGTTCATCATATTTTTGAGATATTGTGGACCATTTTCGCCTATCAAATCTCTTCACAATCCGTGAATCTTCAAATAGACATTTAGCTAAAGTAGTCTTACCTATTCCGCCCATCCCAACAACTGAAATGACCTGGAGGCTTTTTTCCTCATTAGTGAGCTTGTCAACAATCTTATTTATGAGTTCCTCCGATCCAACCATACTTCCCTTCCTCTCACTGGATTTGAATGTTGATGAAGTTTCCGTAGACATCGTCACATCATGACTTGATTCTCCTGTAGGAACAGAATGTATAGAAGGATCAGAATGAGTAGAGAGTGGAGGCCTTTTTCTCTTTCGTTGTACAAATTGGATGTTGTTGATCAACCCTTCCTTTATTGTATCCATCACTTGAACTACATCCTCTAGAGCTGCACGAAAAGCTGAGATCCCTTTATCGTTTTCATCATCACAAAGTCCACGCAGCTGATCCACAACATGGCGATCGATGATGATCTCGGCTTCTCTGGCAGCATCTGTGATTCTCGGAGCCAAACCTTCAATGTCTTCTTTGCTCAGTTTTTGAGAAGGAAGTTCGAGAAACTCTTGCAAGAACTGGATTTTCTCCATGAAATTCTGTGCTTGTTGTGTGTCCAGCCGGATTCGACCCCATGCGTGATGCTTCTGGATCTGGTCCAGAACTTGCAGGAGAGAGACCAACGAACCATAAGCAGCAACAGACATATCAGAAAAGGGTGCTGCTTTTTTGCTTCATGAATGTTATTCTTATTTCCTTGTTCATCCATCTCAATGATTGGAGGTGGATGTTCTCCACACCTGCACTCGGGAATCATCCAATAGTATGCTGCTTCACGACTAAGACAATAAAGATGCCTCCAAGTTGCCCAATTCTGGTCATCGGTTGTCGTTTTCAAAATTTAGTACAAATAAAAATTCACTTATATTATTCTGATCCACCATTTCTCACCTTCGTTTCCCTCACCTTCTTCACTAAGTTTGCCTGTTATTTCTGCTAAATTGATGACATTTACCGACAGTAAATTTTGCAGGCAGGAGAGCCCGTGCCGCAACAACCCCTGTTACCAAGTAAAACTTTCATTAGAAGCCTATCGGCTATCATGTAACAGCCATCTTTATATGATCACAGTGAAAAGGGATGTGATACTTTGAGAGAACTGTAATTCAATTTATGTTGACAAGTAAAGCTTTCATTAGAAGCCTTAAAAAAAATCACGTATACATTGCAAAAGCCATACAGACATAAATGTAGAAAGAGTACACACATATATGCTTCATTTTGAGAGGAACTGTGTTACAATAAATACTGCTAAAGGATTTCACATGTCTGGAAGAAGAGCTTATATTAGCTGTCCCATGTAGACCATTCTTCGGTTGTTGGTGTTTCAACTCCTATGTTCTTCATGTCAAGAACATTTGCTGAAAGAGGAAAGCAGTCAGGTTAGTATTACGCAATACAGCAAACATCATATATGAGATACAGTAAGCGTGAAAGAGAGAAGGAACTTGTTTCTTGATCAAGCTAATAAACACCGGCAATTTACACGAATTTATTTTCCGAAAATAAAAAGGCTAACAGCAGCAGAGAAATGTGAAAGTTTATGAACCCTACGTATCTATCATTCACAGATAAATTTTAATGTTTGCATTTTCTCCTGTTGTTTCCCCATCAAAAAGAAGAGTGAAAAGACTAACTATTTAGACGTTTCTTCTCAAATGGTAACCTATGTAAGCATCCTAGGAAGAAGAAACTAAGCAACAAACATGTATAAACAGGTTGTGGAACATATTTGATTGGGGGGTTAGATCAGTACCCAAATGTATATCAGCAGTACCAGCAGCAGTAGCATCGAAAATGACCGTAACTTTATGATAATTCAAAGCAACAGCATCAAAGACAGTCTGTCGCACGCAATTTGGAGTTTGAACTCCTAAATGAAGTAGAAACAATGATCCTTAATCGGCATAGTGTAAGCGAAACAGAATACATATAGAAGTTCTGATTCTGTTTACCGGTGACCACCAGCTTATTTATGCCGAGACCCTGAAGATATGAGTGGAGATGCGTGTTTAAAAATGCACTAAACCTAGTCTTCACCAGCTTATAATCACCATCTTTGATCACCAGACCATCTACCAACTCCGCACCAACGCTACCCTTCGAAGTAGGCTTTGCTCCATCAGCAGAATAAAGGTGCCTGCGGAATAACTCCACGTCTCTTCCAAAAGGGTCGTGCTCGCGGACAACCTACACTACATCTATCCACTTTAGTTGCTATATCATAATATGCCCAAATCTCAAACTATAAATGCCAAAAGATTTCATTTTTCTGCACTAATGATCTAACATTTCTCCAGTGAACCTTTTGAATATAAACCTGCTTCAGATCGGTAAACATACATGGAAGATTATCGCTAAGTCAAGAAGGATGAGAATTTTGGGCAATTTTATTCTATGAGCTCGAGCATCTGCAGAATAGCAAAGAAAAGAAAGGAAAAATGGTACCCAAATAACAGGAATACTACGTCTTCGAGCCACTTCAACGGCGGTGACGACATTAGGCACAATCGCCGGCCCTCCTTTCACGTGCAATGGACCTCCGGGTAAGATAAAATCTTTCTGTCAATGAGAGATGACGATTAAGAGAAAACAACGAAGGGCAGGAAGAAGATGGAAATAACCACTCAAGAAGATGGAAACCTGCATATCAATTACTATAAGGGCCGTGCCATTCCACTTGGACTCAACTGCTGCCATTTTCGGAAGAGTTGCTTCCCCTGCTGTTTTCGATGGCCAGAAACAGAACACGAAGGAAAACAAGAAGATGGCACGGCTAATTTTGGTTTGGTTACTGCTACTATAGGTCACCACTTTTACATCTTCATCAGGTTCAATTTACTGTTAAATATTCAGATCAATATTTTGCTCAATCGAGTGCAAAGTGTGTTAAAAGAAAGTGATTTATACCCAACTTCTCCTAATTCGAGAGCATCAAACCGACTCGCACGCCTAGTATATCACGGACCCTACCCGACCGTAGTTCTAGTCTCAGTTTATTTATAGGTTTGAGGGTTGGATCACCCGTTTACGGTGGAGTGTCCCAACATTTTGTGCCTAATTCATCTCTACATGTAGTTTAATTAAGAATTTTGCAAGTTTAGTCTATCATTTATCATTAAGAATTTTGTATGTTAAATAACTAATCTTTTATTTTTGTAGGGATGAATTAGGGACAAAGTGTTACGAACATGTAGCATTATTATTTACGGTGGGTCGAAAGATTGGGTTACGAATTTCATCACCTATCCGTTTATTTTAATTTTAAAAAACTTATGTCTACAAGGATTTGAATCTAGCTACATAAATTTAATTTATTTTAAATAACCACTAAACTATTTGTGTTTACTGCTTAATAATTTTATATTTTAATATGTTATTCAATATTTCAAATTTAACTTAATAAATTAACTTTTAACTAGTTATAATTTTCAAGTTGGTTTATAAATTACCTTTTGATGTTAATGTACATATTATTTAATTAAATAATTTTTAATTTAAAATTAAATAAATGAAATAATTTTAATTCCAAGTTAATTAAATGAACTAATATTCAATTTTAAAAAATTTAAAATATGATATATAACGTACGTTTTCTTATTTCCTACAAAAAAAATACTTACATTTCCTTATTAGGTATACTATACATAACTTCTCACACTTATTTTTTCACCAAATATTTTTTAATTTCTCTCGACTCATTAAGCTCAAAGCTCTCACTATTGATTAGAAATTACTACTTCTTCAATTGACTCAACCTAAGTTTTCAGGTTAAAGATTCAAATCATATAAGGCTTTTGGACTATAACCTATCCATGAGTGTGATAAATTTCAATTGCGGACGATAACAATAACCCATTAAATTCCATTATCCCATCTACAATACACAGATAACACCATTTTTCGGTGAAGGGACTTGAAAAAATGTGAGATGCGTCAAGGCAATTGTAAAGAATTTTGAAATGACCTCGGGTTTGAAAATCAATTTCTCAAAGTCTGGGCTAATAGGTTTCGATATGAATGCACATGAAGTGAGTAACATGGCAAAATATCTGCAATGTGCCGTGGATAAATTACTTATCAAATATCTAGGTCATCCATTGGGAGAAAATCCTAAGAAATTGAGCACATGGAGCCCGGTTGTGGAAAGATTCAAAAGAAGGTTCGAAAGTTGGGAAAATAAAGAGCTATCTATAGGAGTGAGGACAGTGCTCATTAACTATGTCCTATCTTCCTTGCAATGTTATCACTTCACTTTTTGCCGCATGCCTAGGACTATCATTGCTAAACTTGAGAGAATAGAGAAAAAAAATTAGGGGTGAAAAAAAAGGATAAAAAGGATCCACTGAATTTCTTGGGACAAAATTACTACACCAAAATTTCGGGGAGTTATAAGAGTTGAGATTAGAGGAGTTTAATAAGACAATGCTAGGAAAGTGTGAGAGCAAGATTCTAGAAAATAATGAGTCGTATAGGAACAAAATATCGAGGTCAGAGTATAGAGTCAAGGGTAGATTACAGATAAGGGAACTGAAAGAGTTAGCAAGAGAGGAAGTCAGAGTGGTGAGAAGAGGAAGAAGAAGAGGGTTGAGGGCACAATCAAGATGGTGGCACAATATTCTGAAAATAACAAAAGAGGAGAGGTTTATAAATCAATGGGAGATTAGAGTAGGTAGTGGTATGAATATTCTATTTTCGGAGGATGTATGGGTAGGAGATATGCTTACTAAAAAATGGGAAGGAGATATGTCTCTGTCAAGAAAATTTCCTAGATTGTTTTCGAAATCAAACTAGAAAGGCCAATACATAGCAAACATGGGTAGTTGGAGTGATGGAGTATGATGTTGGAGTTATCAATGGAAAAGAGAGTTGAATCATTTGGAAGAGAACAGTCTAAAAGAGCTAGGGTCTTTACTAACTACTGTTATTTTGCAGGAAAATAGCATGGACCAATGGTCACAAGAAAGCAGTAAACATACAGGATATACGGTACAAACGGGCTACTGCAAGCAAGTTATGCAACAAGCAAATCAGATGATGCAAGATCAAAGATACTGCAACAATTGTGGAACAAATTCATACCTGCCAGAGTGAGAATTTTCATGTGGAGAATGCTACAACAGAGATTGCCAACTAAAAGAATTTGAAGAAAAGAAAGATAATTAAAGATCATGAAATTCCATGCAAGATATGCAAGCAAGATGCAGAATGTGAAGAATACATTTTCAAGAAATGTAATCTGGTAACAGGTGCATGGAAAGAACTTACTGAATGGTTGAAGATACCTGCACGCGCGGAAGCACCATCGATTGAAGATTTCCAACAACTTAAGCCAGCAAATGTGTGTGGACGCTTATGGACGCCGATCTAGGCAGCACTGATGTGGGGGATCTGGAATTGCAGAAACAAATGCCATTTTGAAGGCACAAAACCAAAACAGAAAGTTATGGTAGAAAAAATCAAGATTCATATTTGGAATTGGATGCATGCAAAGGCAAAGTTTGAAAGTCATCAGATTCCCTTATCAATTTGGAGGAATGATCCGGCCCAGATGTTGAGTAGCAGAGACTTTTTGCCGACGATGATTAATGATGATGGCGGCTGAGAAATACAAGAAATCAGCCGAGGAAAGGATCAATCGAAAGGAACAAGTAAAGAGGACAACACCTGCAATCACTAGAACATGCAGAGATGTAAAAGCACCAATTTCCTTTCTTTGATCGGAGGAGAAGTCGACGAAAACACCAAAGGAAAATGAAAGAGTAGAAAACCCCCCATCCACGGCGAATATGAAGCAAGAAGAGGAAACAATTGCATGCGAAAACAGTTCAGCAGTTGCAGTTTGTCAACCCTCAATCGTACATTTTCTTCATAGACAACATGATGAGAAGTCATTTCAAGATCGTATGAATCTCTGATGGTAGATGAAATGGAAAAATGTAGGGGAAGGAGTGGTGTGATCGAGTTGACGAAAATGAAAATCTAAAAATCTCAAGGAAAACCGGTTCCAATTCGATCCCGAATGTAAAAGTTTTTGGTGGGCTTCTGAGTGGTGGTTTTGGGCTCAAAGCCCATTTTGTACAAAACATTTTATTTAGCCCGTTCGTAAATAAAATTTCATTTATAAAAAACAATAACCCATTAAACATAGATCATATAAAGTTTGTAACTAACTCCACATTTTATGCTTATGTACTTGAAAAGTTTCAGAGGAGGTATATATCAATTTTGAAATTGTTGAGAATGAGAGTCAAGTGAAGCAGGATATGCAGATAGATTGGGCATCTGGCGTTGTTTGATAAGTGTTTTGTTTTCTTTTGTCACTAAATTAACCGTTCATTATGTATAGTTTGATTTCTAGTGTTGGGCTCAATAGCATTGGGCTCGAGTTTGTATATAAACTCTTAGATGAGAGATCGGGAATTTTAGGTTGAATCAAATGAAACTTATCATTTCCAAACCCACCTACTTATCACTATGTTGTGCTTATGTTTCTTGCCAAAACTCCGTTCAGATCTAACTTCTGTTATTAGTTATCACAATGAATTTCTACTGTTAGGTTGACATTCAAGATGGTATCAGAGTTATAAAGTTGTTTGCTTTGCTATCTGGCCACTTTATTTTCTTTCACATCGTATCTTCCACTTCAACAAACAACTTAACTTCCTGTTGCTGCCTACCTAACTAGCCATGACTGAAAAGGAGGAAAAGAAGACAAAAATCCTTGTCGGATCTAGCTCAAATCAAAGTTCTGGAGCCATTTGTGTGAAGGATTATGATGAACCAGGAATGGCTTTAGTGAATGTACTCTTGAATACAAAGAACTACCAATCGTGGTCTAGAGCAGTACGTATGGCTCTAGGGACGAAACAAAAGGTTTCAGTGATAGGTGAAGGTTATGAACCACCTGAGGATGAAAACTTAGAGGAATATGAGCAGTGGAAAAGTGTCGATCTTATGGTCGCTTCATGGCTCCACAACTCTATCGACAAGGAGGTTCTCTATGGGTTTTAATACACCACAATCTCTGCCAAAGAATTATGGATATAGCTTGTGAAAGGCTGGGGGAATCCAATGGCCCCATGGTCTTCAGAAGTAGAAGGAAAATTGCAGATCTGAAGCATAGTAACGAGTCTATAACTATCTACTTCAACCATTTGAAAGGACTATGGGATGAACTGAACTTTGTTAGACCTGTAGTTAAATGCAAATGTGGGGTGACTGAGGTAGAGAGGGAAATGAAGTTTCTATTTGGCCTCAATAGTGAGTTTAAACAGGTCTCAAGTCAGATACTTGCAAGTTGCAACTGATCCCATACCTTCATTGAACAAAATTTACTCCACTGTTTTGACTGTTGAAAAATAGAAGGAAGAAAACTCAACCTCTGAACTTGGAATGAATGAACGTTGATAGCCAAATTCCAAGGAGGTTACAAGCCAGGAGGCAGTGGAGGCAAGTGGAATGAAAATGCACGATTTGTAGCTGTGCAAAAGGGCATCCGAGGAAACAGATTTGATCCTCGGGGTAGCAGAGTTGAAGTCCGATGTAAAAACTGTGGTTTCATTGGACACTCAATTGGAGAATGATACAAACCATATGACATGCATAACAAATAAGTGATAGAGACGTCTATTTCTATGAGAAAGAATTTCCTTTCCTCCTGCCAACGGTCACTCCTTCTGCTGCACCTACAAGGCCATTGCACAAGCCAATTTCCACTGCACCAATAGAGCTTGTCTATATTCCTCATTGACCGCAAGTTCGTGATCTTGTTCCTATTCATGTTCAAGTTCTTACATCTACAACCTCAACTCCATCTGAACCAGTCTTGCATGACAATGATGATATATCCAATTATTCAAAAGAGCAACTTACTCCACAGGTTGAAAATTTTGTTACTGATCTCTCCTCTGAGCGAGACATCCAACCTGAGGAACCAACTACACCCGAATAGGAGGTGATCAGACATAGTTCTCGTCATCAAAACCACCCGTATGGCATTCTGACTATGTATTTCAAAACATCTCACACATGAACCTCACTCCTGTTGCTTACTGGCATTTTTCTGTCGCTGTACTTATCGAGCCAAGAAATTACTCACAGGCTAAGAAATATTCAGAAACGAATGAGGCTATGAATTCAGAACTTGATGCTCTTGAATTGAACAACACTTGGACTTTAACTTCTTTACCTGCCGGGAAAAGAACCATGGATTGTAAATGGATATATAAAGTGAAGAATAACGCTAATGGGAGTTTGTTCCGGTATAAAGCACGCTTTGTTGCCAAAGGCTACAGTCAAATCGAAGGATTAGATTACACTGAATCTTTCTTACCCATTTCCAAACACACTACAGTTCAGTTAGTGCTTGGTGTAGCTACTCAAAAATGCTGGCCAGTTCTTCAGTTGGACATAAACAACATGTTTCTACATGGAACACTAGACAAGTCTTCTTACTCAAAAAATCCATTTATAGCCTCAAGCAATCCTCTAGACATCGGAACAAGGAGTTCACATCACAACACTTCCAATATGGCTTCAAACGTTGCATTTGGTTGCTAATCCAGTTTTCCATGAACGAAAAAAGCACATCGAATTAGATTGTCATCTGGTTCGCGATCAATACCGGAATGGTTTTGTGCAACCGCTGTATTTACCTTCTGCTCATCAACCGGCGGATATCTTCACAAAGTCCTTACCACTTCCCCATTTTCCCCGGCTTTTTCCAAGCTGGGTTTAGGTCTCAATTCAGCTTGTGGAGGGGATGCAGACAGATCGGGCATCCTGCTTTGTTCGATAAGTGTTTTGTTTTCTTTTGTCACTTAATTAGTTGTTCATTATGTACAGTTTGATTTCTGTTGTAATAGTGCTGGGCTCAATAGTCTTGGGCTTGAGTTTCTATATAAACTCTCTCATGACAGATCGGGAATTTTAGGTAGAATCAAACCATAGCTTATCGTTTCCAAACTCGCCACTTTATCACTGTGCTTATGTTTCTTGCCAAAACTATGTTCAGATAGCTGCTGTTAATAGTTATCACAATGAATTTCTCCTGTTAAGTTGGCATTCAAGAGAAATCCACCATTCTGGACAGTTTGTATAAACTGCAACAAAGTCTGCAGCATCAGAAGCAGTCATTTTGGATACATGGAATGACCGCTCCAGATGTTACATCAGAGAATTGAAATCCATGCAATTGCAAACGGTACAATGCAACACCTACATACAGTCTCTGTGTCACATATTACATCAATAGAGATTGATACGTAAATTTTTTTTTGTTAGGGCAATCCATCAGAACCCTCCTCCAAAAGCGGACGGAGTCCAGTAATCGGCTCCGGTGTCGTTTCCGACGTTCTGAATACAAGAAATGGGCACAAGGCACAGACCTCGACTTCTCAAGTCTTCAACTGGGATGCTTTCAGAAGCCTGAAGAGAAGAGGCCATGGGAAAACAGCAATGCAAAATGTTAAATAAGATGTGCATAAGTTTCAGAATTTAAATTATTCGTTTTAAGGAATAGAATTTAACATTTCCTTTTCATTTACTAGATCAAGGAACATAGTATACCTTAGAGGCTCCTTTGCCTTTCGTGCCCATATTATCATTCAAGAACTGCATTGCATTTGCATACAAGAGGTAAGTGAAAGAAGGAACGAAAGTATTGAGAAGGAGGTGCAGCAGTTAAGTTGGTAAGACCATTTCTATTTCTATTTCTATATATGATGACTTATGAATGATTAGTTTTTAACTGATACTAAATCTGATCAAAAGCTGAAACTTTGTTATATCACATTTCCCGATATATAAGTAACGTGAAGAATTATTCTCTGACTGGCAATTGGAATTCAATGATAAATCATAAACCTACCTGTACCTGACCAGTCTCTTGTGGTTCTGCTTCTGTAAATAAACTATTCCTTTCTCGAACCTGGTGGAGCAAAGCAACATCAGATTCCATGTGTTGATGATCTCTGTGTAGTATAGTGTAGCTATACTAAAAACTGTATTGTTTGTGTGGGAATGTGTGACCTTAAAAAAAACACTGCACTGCGCATGAGTTTATGGTCATGGTACTTACAGCAGAATGTTGGTTGCGCATGTAAGGGGAGCTCAGTGCCTGCAAATTGCAATTGCATCGAGAGAAAACAAGAACCTGTCAGCAAAGCGAAAGAAGAAGAAGAGGAAAATTCAGACAGCACAACAATGGTTTTATTTATTTATTTATTTATCCCCTCCCGCACCTCAATTTGTGCTTGAAGGAATCTGATGTATCCAATGGCTTCTGACAACACCGACGCAGTATCAGTCTGCAAAAGAGGAACATTAAACAGAAACACTCAAGCTACAGACAACCACATGGGCCGAGGCCTGGAAAATTTTCTAATGCCTATCATATCTATCAAACTTATGTACCCAACATTAATCATTTCCGTCCAGTTTTGATCCGATGGTTAGAATTAAATCACTTAAGTTAAATGAATATTTAAATCATGACCGTCCACTCAATGCTAATCCGATGGTCAACATTAAAATTGAGTACATAAATCTGGCACCAGAAAATTTATGACCGAGACCATACAGTACACAAAAAAGAGAGATGCAGATAATTGGGGATTTCCACTTTTTTTTTTCTCTTTTTCTGCATTCTTTGTGCCGTAACAGGATGCTAATTTTGCTAATCAGTTCCAATCAAAACAGGTATTAATTAGCCAAATCCGGTTTGACAAAAATCCATGATATGTTGAGATTACCTTCCCAAATGGAGAAACAATTTGGTGAAGGGCGGTGATTCTATCGCCTAACTTCTCCTTTCTCACCTGCATAAGACGCTTTGTTATGGATAAAAAAATAAGAAGACATAAAATTTTGAATAGATTCTTCACCTTTAAAGCTGGCTGGGTTGATGAATGCTGAACCCTAGCCTTCTTAGATACCACGACGGCCGGAGACAGACTCGTGCCGGTGCACTTTAAATAAGTATAAGACAGAGAGGAATGTATATAGCAATGAACACCATATTGATATAGTAATTAGTATAGTATGTATGTGATGCTATTGCTACGAAAGAAGAGAGATGTAATGATCAGAATCCAAGTTCGTAGCATGAATTATGTTTTTTTTTTCTTTCTTCTAACAATTGCTGAATTTTCATCACTTTTTTTGCAGAAATAACGAAGTCTCTGGACAGCCATTTTGATTAAAAAGATGAACAAAAAAAAAAGTCTCTTTTATGTTCCTCTTTTAATCTCCTCCTTACTATTCTTCTACTTTTTAGGCCATCTCCCTTTCTTCATCTCACCTCAGATGAATGGTCTCGATTCCTCGGTGGCTGATGATTCCTAACTCCTCCATCCACCGCCACCGGTTTACCACCGGAGAAATTGGAGAAGCTGTTGCTGGGGTGGATCCAAGAATTCACCGGGAATTCATTGCTTTGGTAGATTTGCTGGTGACTGGTAGCAGCAGTAGAACGAGCAACTTCTTGCTTCACATCATGGAAAGCAAACCTCGTGAAAGATGGACTCAAATTCAAAACCTGATCCTCCCAATTATCCAGCTTCTTTTGGTGATGAAAAATGCTGCCACAAAACACTTCTTGATCTTCGCGTTCGCCGGACAATTCACCCCTAAAAAAGGAAAAGAAAAAAAAAACAAAGGACTGTGTGAAACGTTTTGTTTATAATAGGAGCAAAGCCAATACTAGAGGTTTGAGCAATGAGCTTAAAAGGGGATTCATACAGCGACAAGACTATACACATATGTTATGAGGAGAAAGTGACTCAAAGCTACTTGCAAAAGAATCAAATTCTACATGAAAAAAGTTGCACGCATATACGTCTAAAGCTTTAAAGAAAAGCTTGAAAATAATAGAAGAAAGCAAGAGAGCAAAGGTAAAAAAGAGAGCTTTACATGAGCAGTTGGCTCCAAGACCTAACTGGGAAATCCTGATGATCATGACTATGAGCAGCTTGTGAAGAAAGTGATGATGAATCTGCATAGAGAGCAAAGTGCGAGGATGAAGAGGAGGAGGAGGGGGCTGAGGAAGAATAGGAAAGGTGGTGAGTTTCATCATGTGGATGCATGCCATTCATGCTCCACCAATTAGGGTTTCCTGCCATCATTTGACAATCCTCCAAAATTCAAGATTTTACTAGACTCCCTTGTCTTCTTCTTCACTACTCACTAGTAAGATTACAACAATCCATAACCCATTTGCACCACTCTCTCTCAAAATCTCTAGATTCCAACACTTCCCCAATTAATTCCCCTTCAAACTATCCCTTGAGAAAACTCTCTCTAAGCTCAGCTCTTGTATTGCTTTCTCAGAAGCCCCAAACAAAACAACCGTCTTTATCAACAGAGAGCATTTTATACTTGTGGGGATGAAGAAGCTTTTGTATTTGTTCCCTCACTCCATCGATTATTTTATTTCTCTATAAAATTTTGGTAATTGATTTGTTTATCCAAAAATATACATATCTTTCTTTTTATTCTTGCTTTAGCTTTTTTATAAAGTGGGACAGAAAAAAGCTGATGGGGAGTGTTTCCAGGACAAACAAAAAAACAAAACAAATACCCGTGGAGCTTATTTCCTTGAATTGGGGGGTGATGGCCGATCTCGGCTAGGTTCAGACTTTTTTTTTTTTGGTATTTAAAATTAAGGACTAAAACCGACTTATTGATCATAGGTGAATCATTTTATAACACAACTGCAGTTTTTTGTTGGCTAAGTTCCCACTTTGCCATGAGGTTTGAATTCATAATATTTATTCTCTTGAGGCAAATGGGCAATGGTCACTCTCTTTCGTTACATGAATAGTAAATAAGGATTAGGCTACCGAGAGGAGGAGATTACAATTTCCTTTCTTTACATATAAAAAGAAAAACAAAGGAGAAAAGTTTAGGAGAAGTAAGAATACATAAATGAAGTGAGCATACATAGTCTTTTTTTTCATACATATAGTCAAACCAAACCTATTTGATTGGTATGCTTACGAGTGGTATGCTTATAGGATGTGGTATTTGAATGCAATGCATGTACGGTTGATGTACAGGGGCGAACGCAATGACGGAACCAGACACATATTCGGGTCAGGGTTAAATTTTTTTTTGTTGGGGCGAACTTAATTCGAGCCTATTATTTTCTTGAAAAACTCAAAATCGGATCCGGACTGTAACACCGACTGGCCACCCCCTAGTTCCGTCCTTGGGTGAACGGTAACCGCAGACCTAATAAGAACTTGGTTTCGTCACTGGATAAATTTTTCTCTAGTCATATGTAGACATTCCTGGTAAGCTATCTAATAATTTCCCAATAATAGATTTTTAGCGTTTGTAACTATTAATTTCACAATAATAGATTCCATAACCGTGGGTCGGATTGCAAAAGCCCAATGAACCACAAATCTGGTGTGATTGTGATGGATGTCACGTAAATGAATTTATAAAAGTGTATCAAAATTGAGAGTACAAGTAGCATTATTCTTTTTGTAATTCCATCCGCAAAGTTTATTTTACAACTTGACCAAAAAACAATTACTTCGATAACAAAATTTTCAAATGAGATCATAATTTTATGTCATGGATTTGTGCAATTCCGGTTTGGCTCCGGGGGGTTTTCGTGTTGTTGGCCGTCATTTTCTCGGGTTGACTTTCTGTTAATAAACGACAAATCCATATAACATAAACAACAATTAAAATTGATAATGGCGGTTGGTAAACCGTAATCTATTACTCACTTTGAAAAAAAAAATTACTCACTTTGCAAGGGAAGGATTGGGAAAAAAATATGGGAAATGCCATTGGTACAAACAAAATACCGAAAAATTAAATCGAAAGTGACCAAAAAGACAATTTTACCCCTGACCCGGCCAGTTTTACTGTGCTTAGTGGGGGCAAATTTGTCATTTCCCAACTTTTGGTCTAATTCTTTGGTTTGTTGTTTGTCTCTATAGCATCGCTCAAAAAATATATTTCCCTTCTATTATCAAAAACTTTTTTTATTACAAGGAAATAAATGAAAAAAGGAGGAGGAATGATATAAGACACCTCCCACTATGTGCACACCCCCACACCTCCCACTCACATCATGTGGGAGCACACACACATGTTGGTGTGTGTGGGACTCCATCTTTATGAATGTGAAGGGGTGCCATGGAGGTGCCCTACTTGGGAGGTGTCATTTATCATTTTTGAAAAAAGGAGAGGTACAAAACACAAGTCACGATTTCTAATGTGGCTCAAAAGGATTAAT